>JAUTBX010125304.1:0-10511 GCA_032361465.1 Lepetodrilus tevnianus | reverse complement strand
AAACCATTATTATCTGCGCTTCGAGCATGTGTATTTCCGCATGGAGTCAGCGCATTATAAATGTACAATTATTATTAGTATTATTATTCTAATAACCACTACTAACACTATTATTAGTATTACTACTACTACTACTACAACTACTACTACTACTACAACTACTACTACTACCACTACCACTACTATACTACTACTACAATAATAACTACTACTACTATTGCATCATACTCTCTAGTATATTTAAGGATTGACTGCACTTTGTTTTACGTTTATCTCACTGTGAACTATTTAGTCACGTAAATGAATCAGACCATTATATGATGGAAATGGAAATGTCGTATTTGGGCGAATGTGCATGTTGCTTCTGCGCCTAATAACAACCCTGTCACAGCGATATGCTGATCATTAACCATCATTATTAAAGTAGAGATAGTGAATTGTATAGATCTATTATCTATATATGACAATCTGTGAACTTTGGTATACGACATGTCACGTGACACCTAACATGCAGACAACTCTGCTGACATCAACTGGAGCCGCCTTCCGAGATACCAACTTATGTATTGTTGTCAAATCATCATTAGCAAACATACTTTCCATTCTAAACCAAACTCGGATTTAGTCGTTTAGACTAAATATGATTAACCCATGTAGATATGCATCAAGATCTTACTGTGCTTACAGTCGATATACCTTGATAGTTATTATAAACTGTGATGAATTAATGTTCTAAACACGTGTACTTACTTGTTTAGATTCTGCAGTTCTAGTCCTTCTGGTAGGGAATCTATTCCAGATTGAGCGAGCTCTTTAGCTCTGATCCTCGCCAGACATGAGCTATCAATGATCAGAATTTCTCATCGAGCCTTCCACCTTGCCAAAAATATTTGCCAACCCGAGATCCACTGAGACTGCCGAAGTGCATGACGGGAGTCCCCACACGGAAGTGTATGGGGCGACGCCTAGAGGAAGGAACAAATATTGGCGCCCGCTCGTTAAGGAATGCTCTCATTGACAGTACCGACTGTGTCCTTAACAGACGATGTTTTCCGAATGACGTCTTCAAATAGGAACAACGGTCGGCGGATGGTAAGAAGGATAGAGAACCAGAGGGTTTCCCTTATACTCAATCAGTGCTACTCGGAATCCTAATTTCAGATCAATGAACGAGCCAAATATTTGTCAATTTGCGAAATCTTCTTAACACAGTTTAGCAACATTTGACAAGCAAACAGATCGACCGTGCATTCGAAATTTTGTTTCAAATTTGCAAGCATTGACTATTATCTTAACATCTATGTGTCAGGTCATGGAAGAAAGGGCTGAGAATGTCCTAACACGCCCTTCCGAACACAAGTTAAGAGCTTGACAGCCGACAACGGTGAACAATAACTTTGCTACAAGATTAACATATTACTCGCAAGTGTCTGAAATACCTGCTGATTGCTCAGACTTTCAGGAACTTAAGACAGACATTTATCATTTCACCGAGAAGACGTCTTCGTTTGTCAATATTTACAATATGGACGAGCAAAGATTACCAAAGGGATATTTGAAGACGATACGCGGGACGATATGCACTATTCGAAGGAGTTGAATTATGTTGTCTTTGAAGAAGAGTGACATTACTTTCAGAGAGCGAATGTCTTAGTTATATTGTATGACCTTCATATGAAAGGAATTCAATGGATGAACACTATGATAAGCATCGTAGTAAAGCGAATTACTATCTAGAACAACCTGACCACAACTTGCCAGTTCTTGTACAAATATTGTTCAGGTCAAAACAAGCTTGTTCTTAATAAATGTTCTTTGGATATTTAAAATTAATACTAACACTTTATAAAACTATTGTAAACCATCATTATTTATGAGACAATGTTTCGTCCATTCACATAATTCGTCAATTCTATTAATAATGTTATTTTAAAAATGAATACTATATCGTAAATTCGTGCATGCCTATATGTGCATGAACATCTATTGCGTACCCATCGTCGACGGTCCATATTTTAAATATAAAACAAATCGAAAAGATATTGTCACTAGATATAGACATAATACATTTTAAAAAACATTGAAAATAACATTAGTAGTATTTTATTTATTTACTTTCTGAAAATGTGTTTTGATTATAACTAAATACTGACCCACTTCAAGTGCCTGTGAACTGACTATCATCTCATCCCGCCTCTGAGATCTGTTTCCATTGGATAAAATGTTACGTCCTTTTACAAAGGAATATAATAATTATTACTATTTGTCGAAGACGATACATTTGGGTTCAATATTGACACAACATTGGCTTTCGTATTTGTAAACACGACAGTGTCAGTGACTACATGCTGAAATTTGGCGTAAAGCAACATTTTCTGACATGGTCTCAATATTTACATGACAAGAATCAAATATGAACTTTATTATCGTATTGTCTTCCGGATGCTTGATAGAAAACGGAATAAAATATATTGAATATGATAAAAAAAAATATTGATGCAATCGATAAAAAAATATCAACTGTCTGGAGAAGCCAGTTATTAAATCGTATGGTGCACTGAATCACTGAATATTCCCAGTGCAATGTCTCTGTCGTTGATATGAAATTTTGTGATTCATTTTCAGTTTGTCAGATAGTTACGAGTTGATAAATGAAAATATCGTTGAGGTAAGGTCACCGTGCACGGCACTATATAGTGTATAAGAACTTGTGTAGCTCGTAGATAAAATGCCCTGCCAATTCTAATTGTTTAATATTACTAATCCAGTAAACTAAAAATAACCTGCCAATGCAAATTGTTTATAGTATTATTCCAGTAATATAAGTTAAAACTGTTCATAGAAAGTAGAAAAATTCTCTGCCAATGCTAGTAGCGACCGTAAGTCTCGTCAGGGTAATTTCCGGTGATAGGAAGAATTTCGACGGTTGCTATGAATGACGTCTGAATCGTGACGTTTTCATATGAGGTCACAATGGAATGTCGTCAAATGTATGGCGCATTTAGGTGTTTGACCCGTTTATGTCACCGGATATTGGATGAATCTCGGGCTGTCTCGTGTCAACTTACGGTCCCTATTAAGCTAAACTTCTCGTAGATCTCAGAGAAATGACCTGCCAATGTTCATACTCCTACTATAGTCCTTCACTCCACGCCGGTGGTCAACGTCAGCGCTGTATGTCTATGCCGTAGAGTGTGTGTGCTTTTACTACGATATGTTTGTCAACAAAACGCATGGATCGCTGTAAATTCCGTCCACCATAATTGTTCTCATGTCAAGAATACGCAGCGAAATACGCGAGTCACGAAACAACGTCCAGCCGATATTCTACGTCAACTATAAAGCTGGATTCATACTTTTAACGGCCGCACACGGCTGCAACTCGCTAGCACGCGCTTACCGGTGTAGCAGTCCCCAAACACTCTAGATTGTGCTTCATGGGAGAGTGTTTTGTGAATGCTACACCGGTAAGCGTCTGCTAACGTGTTGCGCCGTGTAACGCCGTTAAAAGTATGAATCCAGCTTAAGGTAAACTTGATATTGCTATGGAATTCATAATACGCTTTCTTGTAAATATTTCTCTTACTCCAGGTTATGCGACGCGTAAGTGGACATGATCTGGCCCCCGTTGCACGACGCTCTTGTAGCGCTACAATAGTTGTAACTGGGCTCCTGCCACAATATAAAGCGTTGACGTTACACTAGTTGTAGCCTACAAGAGCGTCGCGCAACGGGGGCCTGGTTCCAATGTGTATGATGGGTTCCGTGGATTGCGCTTTTATCAGAGTGTGTCCACACTAACGCGGTCAACGGGTCCATCGTGGCTTAGGGTCTGTGATTGGCTTGTTCAAATAAAAGTCGCCGCGGCGCTAAAGGTACATGTACGTACGTGATGCTCCGTAAGAAATACTATGGGGAGATAGTAAAGAATATCCTATTAAGTACAATAAGCGTAATGCGCTTTAACAATATATTACCATAACGACGGGATTGATTCAAAGAATGTTAACTAATGGACCGCTAATATGGAAGGTAATCGCGTCTTAAAGGAATACTTTGTATTATATCAATCAATCATTTGTTTATGCTAATTTATAGTACATATACTAGTAATTAAGAATACATATTGATAAGTTTCTATCTTTGTTAACATTATAATTATCTTGCAAACAAAACGCGAGTGTCTCAACGATTTACGTATTGTTAACATTATAATTATCTTGCAAATAAAACGCGATTGTCTAAACGATTTACGTCGCGATGCACAAAGGAACTTCTTACAGAAAATTTACGTTCGCTTTAAAATCAAGTGGGGAAACATTCCGCGTTTATCTGACCGATAGCACCATCAGCTGATTCCAGCACAGGCGCTTGTCACAAATATTTGATTCGTAATAATAATGTTATGCTATTATTATGAATCCAATATTTGTGACAAGCGCTCGTGATTCCAGCGCGTAAATACTTTATAGATTATATAAAACGTCACCAAAAAAACCACACCAACATCACGCGTCTGTTTCGTCCATGCGTATTCAGCCGATAGATTATCGTGGGATTCCGGGGGCCTATTCTCTAAATGTTCTTACGATCGTAAGAAAAGCTTAAAGATTCGTATAGTAGGGCTATGAGACTGCTACCCATGTTCTTGGGCTATGTAGGTCGTAAGAATCTTTTAGAGAATATCATAAATAGCATTCTGTTCACGAACTGACAACTTTTCAGTTTATAATATTCGAAAGAAATTAAAGCTAATCAATATTGAAACTACTATCACACTATATACAGGAGCTGACAAATATACGCATAACTTTCAGGTCATAATTATAAAGAAAGCTCATCAATATTGAAACTACTACGAACTATTAGTCCATAACACATATGATTGAGCAGTAAATCAACTAAACCATCTCTGTACATTAACAAATCCAAGCGTTTTATATAAATATTCAAAAATAATAATTACTTATAATCAATAAATACAGCTTTATGTGCATACGTAAATACCATTTAATTTCATCCATATTTCTCTTCTCCTTTTGTACATACTATGCTCTCTTTCATGTTATACTGTTATAGAAATGTATATGATGTAAATATTCAGGAGCGGGTTTTCTCCTAAGTTGGCATAACTTGTACCCAATCCCTTTCTAAAATATGTTTAAACAAACCATCTCTGATGTCCATATTCGAACGGACGCCATGTGGCCAATATTGCAGTTCGGACAGTTTGGCTCGGGATACTGGTCAATGATGGTTTCTATGTGAAGAAAGTTCACTGTCCATCAACTTGACCTTTGTCCAGGCCCCCGTTGCATGACGCTCTTGTAGGGCTACAATAGTTGTAACTGGGCTCCTGCCATAACAGAAAGCGTTGACGTTACAATAGTTGTAGCCTACAAGAGCGTCGTGCAACGGGGGCCAGATCATGATGTATATCCAGATTTCAGTACAAATCCCGGATCCGCAAACAAATCAAACGTGATATTGGCAGGCCGGTTTATGTACACCAATGCCACAATGCCTCCATACACACTAGACAAAGTTACATCGTCTCCATTGGCTTCTTCTAGTGGTGCCATAGACTTCTAGATTCTGGACTACATACACACATACTATTTTACTACCTTCAACACAATAGCCTATGGAATCATTTCGACCGTACAGTACTAGGATTTATTTTGGTTCCCTTTATTTTTCTGTGCAAGAATATTGTTGTTGTTATATTTATTTGGAAACTCTAATATTGATAATCATTACAATAGTTGATACTTTGCAGTACCATTATACACTTTTAGGAAATATATACCACGGTAAAATACTACTTCATCCAGTAACCATCTCAGTCTAACCTCGTCGTTGTGATGGCGTTCACATAGACTTGTAGAGCGGACCCAGTACGTCTGACTTGTCAAAACCAGTCAACATAACCTTTTTGTACACACTTAATAAAAAAATAATTAAAAAAATATCCGTACTTTTGTTGGACATCTGCATAAGCGTGATAATAAGCCGCACTGTCACACCAGAGGGACAACCCCACATATGATGCATTCCTACAAGATGAGCTATTCCAACTAACAAGGTATGATGACGTGTTCTTGTACTGTGAAACGTGCATGGGAGTCGGGTAGCAATGCAGTGTTAGACGCATAGGATTAGAGATTATCGCGTTGCCGTCAGGAAAGAGAATACAAATATGTCGAGTTGTAACACAGGGGTCATATGCATTGGGCTTGCCAAGTTTAAAAACAGTAAAAATGTGCGAATGCTTGTGGACGAAATAGAAGTGTGAAAGACGACCAGATAATTGTAATTTGAAAATTATTTTCAGACATAAACCATTCCTTAAACGAATGTTTGGTCGACAGTGGTTTCGTTGCACGATTTAGGTTTAATATTATGTTGTTCCATTCTATAATATATGTTATTTAGTACGCTTCCATTATCAGAAAGGCGCTTCGTTAAAGACGTAATATAGAACGACAAAATACCGTGACGAAATACCGTACCAAAATACCGTACCAATACTTGGAATTAAATCATAACTAGAGTGCAAGAACCACAGATGCAGGCATACACATTGCAAACACTGACACGATGTTGTAACAGAATGCATGGAAAATACACCTAGAATTACGTAATACAGTGTTTGAAGCAATACCAATTCGAATGAATGAAATAAAATTACACTGACATTTTAAATACATTATGTGCATAGGTTGGACAATGCCTGTTTATGTCTTTGGATAGACTATTAATGCATTCTACTAAATATACCGTTAATATTTTCTCGTGTTAAAATTAATTAGTCTGCACTGTTGGTCAAACACAGCTGGGAGTATAGTCTCGAAACCTTCCTACGATCGGACGACAATTTTAACGATTCTTATAGTATGGCTACGAACTGTTCTTAAGCCAATAAGTTCGTACGAACGTTTCGAGAATAGGGCCCCTTGTATAGTAGAAGAGATATACTTATGTAAATACTGAAACAAGCGGCTTACAATGTTTTTGCTTTCTGAAGCAATAGCTTCCAAGGAAGTTACATCTACCAGCCGTGTTTTAGTGGGATTTCCAGCAAAGGATAAGAATATAAGATGTAATATTGAGGAAGATCGTGCCAGTCTACGGTCGCTCCTCTATCCCTTGGAAGGGATCGGCATCTCTAAGGAGATTACCTCTGAACCTTTCATCTTTCATCTTGACAACATCAAGTGAAGTTCATCCGTAGGTAAAAGCAATATACACCGTGACCCAATTAAGAAGGACTACGTACGCCACGCTAGCGCCGCCTCGCGAGAGTCTGACCCGCGAACATGGGTAAAATGTGCAGGCGATGTGGAGGCGAGAATTAAAACAATACTTGGTCCGTGTTCCGACGTGACTTCCGCGTGTTTACCACTGGAGATCCTCCGTCGGGGTGACATTACACGTCCGACGTTTCTCGGAGTGGCGTGCAAATCCTACGTCACCCACAGCTCATTTAAAAGCTAAGGCATGAGGCTGTTCAAACAAACTAATGAGAAAAAGTTGTGAAAGAAAGTCACGTCGGAGAGTCCTCACACCAGAACACCAATACATCTCCATCGGAGAGAGAGGGAGACAGAGAGAGGGGAGAGAGTGGACGTTGTGTGTAAAGTCCAACGTCTCGCGTTACTATCGTCCGCCATTTTGAAAAACAAAATGGCCATGGGTACCTCGTCCTCGGCTATTGTGGTCACCGCTGTGGTGTCTGCGCTGGCCATGGGAGCCGGATTGATCATAGGATACCTACTCCGTCCGCAAAGTGTTCACAGCTCGGGCTTTGACTATAATTCCGTGAAAAATAGGACAATGGCAAGGTTGCTACAGACGTGTGGAGATGCAGCAAGAGGTGAACCGGAAATACAGAGGTAAGGAGAGCACGTGTGAATACAGCGTGGGTGCAGTGACCCTGTTGGTATGAGAGAACATCGGAGTAATAGTCATACCATTGTGGTTATATGATCTTAAGTTACGATAATAAATATAAAATTCTTTAGTTTGGAAAGGTTTGGAACATTGATATGGATAGGGCTAGGAAATGTTGGTGTCTTCTGATTAGATTATCAGTCTACAATGTTGAACCACAGGCGCATGTCACAAATAATGTATTCGTAATAATACTCTATTAATATGAATCCAATATTGGTGACAAGTGTCTGTGGTTAAACACCATGTAATGTAACGTAGTTAGTGTTTAACGTCTGCGTGTAACGTATATGACACAGCAGACGGTAACACCATGTAATGTAATGTAGTTAGTGTAACGTATCTGACGGTAACTTCCTATAATGCTTGCTGGTGGATGTACATTGTATATTTATATCAGTGTGGGCGTGCTTGAAACTACAACTTGAGAGATTCTCTTCTCTGAATTATGATGAACTGGTTTTCCAGCAGCTGATGGTGGCTAAATATACAATGGAGTGGGCCAAACTAATTTACACAAATCTACGGATAATGCAGTTACGACGTGAAACGGACATTACTAATGTTTACATCAATGCTGTAGTTATTCAATAGATTAATTAGATTGTACATTACTATAAACTTGGCAATATTGGCGTCATCTGTAATAAACTATCTTCCTAAAACAAATATATGTATGTTCCTAGTATTTGCCACAACCTGTAACAGACAGTGCTCAAGCATATTCGGCACTAGTGGCCAAAGAAGGACTTTCAAAAAAAGTAATAGCTGTCCAATGTGACGAAGGTCTTTGAGGACTATCCAATTTCTGTTTCTTTCACAAATCTACGTGTGTGTGTGTGTGTGTTTGTGTGTGTGTGTGTGTGTGTGTGTGTGTGTGTGTGAAAGAGAGAGTGAATGCATGTGTATGTGTATGCGAGAGCGAAAATATAGAGAGAAAGGGAAGAAGATAGAGAGAGTGAGAGGGATGGACATTTATTTAGTTATATTTATGTATATTATGGATTACAACCACTGCATATGCGTGTATCTGTATATGTGTGGTTTCCAGGTACTTATTATCGCACGAGATCGAGGCGTGTAAGGCGTACACCTGCAGCGTGCCCCTGCCCAGGACATATCAGGTGTACCATTTGTTGGGATCCAAGATCGCCATTGATGGACGCCTGGACGAGAGGGCGTGGCAGGAGGTTGGCTGGACCCAGCCATTTGTAGGTCAGTGTCGTCTGAACTCGCCATTATGTCTTAAAGGTTGTCTGGCTCCTTCTAGTTAGACTGGCTTCCTTCTAGTTAAACTGGCTAAGTCTCGAACACGCGCTGACTTGTCTCTTATACCTGTGCAAATGCTAGGTGCGCAAAGGTCAGGTCTAAAAATAGAAAAATAGTTCAGAAATGAATATCTGTATTTTCAGCAAATTCATTCGGGTGAATGTATTTTTACCATGCAATATATGTATTCGTTATGGTCATTACAATCCTGACAATTAGATATAAATTATTTTGTGAATTTGATCTTTTGATAATGGAGGTCGCATCTCCATTGACATTAATTTATACCGGAGATGAAGTTAATGATTTTTTTATGGTAACTGGTATTACTGAATCATGGTAGGCTACCCTGGCTGTACCGTGACACCGCAGTTATCTACCTTGGCCCATCAGTACCAGCCGCAGGTTTACTGCAACATTCAGTGCTATGGATGTTGCGGGTTTCCTTTTGCCATACACTGATAAGTCGTGATATGAGTGAAGTAATCTTGAAATCAGCTGTAAACCCTAATTCAAATATAATGAAAACAAATCAATATTATATTAGTTATTGCTTTTCATTCCACAGATATCAAGGGAGATAACTACCCTACTCCGAGGTTCCAGACAAATGTCAAGATAAGGTGGGATGACGACAATCTGTACATAGCAGCGTATTTAGAAGATACAGACATTTGGGCCAATAGATCACTACATGACACCACAGGTTAGTTTCAACACAGACCACTGCATGACACTACACGTTAGTGTGATAACAGGTCATTGCATGACACGACAGGTTAGTTTCAACACAGACCACTGCATGCCACTACACGTTAGTGTGATAACAGGTCATTGCATGACACGACAGGTTAGTTTCACCACAGACCACTGCATGACACTACACGTTAGTGTGATAATAGATCACTACATGACACTACAGGTTAGTTTCACCACAGACCACTGCATGACACTACACGTTAGTGTGATAACAGATCATTGCATGACACTACAGGTTAATTTGTCCCCAGAACACATCTAGTTTGAAATATATATTGCACGACACTACACTTAGATGCAGTAATTACAACTGATCACAACAGGTGAGTTTGACAGGAGAGCTTTGTATGACACTACAGGTAACAACATTATTAGATCATTACATGACATTTCATGACATCCCTTCTAATAGGTACCTTCGTACAATATACTTTTTATCATGGTCAAATTTGCAGATCAGGGGCCCGTTGCTCAGAACTATTGTAGCGGATTGTAGCCTACAATTATTGTAAGGTCAGCGCTTGTTATTG
>JAUTBX010125282.1:0-10512 GCA_032361465.1 Lepetodrilus tevnianus | reverse complement strand
ATATGGTATTACACAATGTGTAATAACACTTTATTGTTATTACACGGCTAGAAGTTCAACGTATGTGTAATAAATAGGGAATTTAAAATAAGCAAATATAAAAATAATAATAACATTTAAAACAATACAATGAGAATAAATAATAATAATAATAATAACACCATTAATAACAACCTCAAAAACAAACTACTACTCGCACAACAACTACTACAACAACAACTACTACTTCTGCTGCTACTACTACTACGTACTATGCTACGACTATTACTACTACTACTACAGTACTACTACTACTATTATTACTACTACTACTGCTACTACTACTACTGCTACTGCTACTACTACTACTACTACTACTACTACTACTACTATTATTATTACTACTACTACTGCTACTACTACTACTGATACTACTGCTACTACTACTACTAATATTAATAGTACTACTGCTACTACTACTACTACTACTAGTACACGTTGATCGTAACCAGTTAGCATAGCTGAACAAGGTAGCCAGTTCTATTAGTATAGTAGTGTATTCAATTCCACAGCTTGGTCTAAGAATCTCACCATTTGGTAGATATTTTCGTGTAAGCTATCTGTGCTGACACGTTTCCATAGTAATCATGGTTGCCAGCCACGATGTACCACGGGACTTGCAATGCCCTGGCGGTGTACACGTCCTCAAACGTCCTCTGAAATAACATAGCTGGCTTTAGACAATATTCTGTTGAAATTCTCAATGTTCAAAGTCATCATGTTTTATTTTATTTGTGGATCTGATTTTATCTGAAACTATCCTAAGCGACACGGTTGTATTCCTTGACCCTGAACATGTATAATTAGACACCAAGATGATGATTCAAAGTGGTTTAGCTATATTGATAAATATAGGTTTTAATATTGCCGCCATTTTGAAGATCTAAGATGGTTACCATAATGTATCTAGAGGAAGTGGTTCCTAATCAAAAAAAAGTTACGGTTATGAAGCGCATGTGGAGAGAAAAAAATGGTGCTTTTTTTTCCGGAACGTCTCCATTCATCTTACATTTGGTCGTAAGCTTCAGGGATACCCGGTGTTTGGGTTATATACCGATCTTAATTGTATATCGCTCATATCACGATTTGACAATTTGACAAGAGGAAATATGCAACATTAATGCAATTATTGTGAATTCGATGACAATTATTGTGAAACTTGACTGTATAATCACATTACAAGTAATAGTAAGACACATAATTAATGTTCGCGAACCTGAAACTTTTTATCGTTCAGATCTTCTACCCCATTGTTGTAGAAGTTGTCGCCGAGTTCCAGGATGAAGTCAATGCCGCCGACATAATCTGCCCTTTCCGCCATGGCGTTCGCCGTCTTCCGCTGTACGTGCGTGCTGTACGGAAACGTATCACAGCCCCCGTTGTCACCGATGATGATAAAACGAAGAGCATCGTCGCTCCCCTGGCAAGCTGGAAGTATATGAGAATCGCATACATCCACCGTATGCACGCGTGTCTGTGAGCAATCTAATTAAAATTAGATCCGAAAGTATCGCTCCAAATATTCTGACATACGCTGATACATCGATCTAACGAAACCCGCTCTCAACCCGTGTCAGGACGAACTTGAC
The DNA here is from genome assembly GCA_032361465.1 of Lepetodrilus tevnianus. Taxonomy (NCBI): domain Eukaryota; kingdom Metazoa; phylum Mollusca; class Gastropoda; order Lepetellida; family Lepetodrilidae; genus Lepetodrilus; species Lepetodrilus tevnianus. The sequence continues at coordinate 8,884 of JAUTBX010125282.1, read as the reverse complement.
CTCGGTGTACGGAGCTTATTCATTCGGAACTTTACATTGTGATTGGTTACGGTTAGGTTCAAGTAAAGGTCTTTCTGATTAAGGTCAAGGTCGGCCTGACACGGGTTGAGAGCGGGTTTCGTTAGATCGATGTATCAGCATATGTCAGAATATTTAGAGCGATATTTTCGTATCTAATTTTAATTAGATTGGTCTGTGAGAGGACGGAATGTTGCTGGAGATGGTGTCTATTCCCGGGTCCATGGCCCGAATTTGATTCTATTCCCTGGATGTGACCCAGAACCAGACCCGGAGTTGCGGGAATTATTTGACTTAATGGTATAACGACGCATCAAGTGTAATTTGTAGTTAACATTTAAAAACCGTGCATTAATATTTTCAAAAATGATTTATTATTTTTCATTGACGAATAATAAAATAGTTCCGATTACGTCAGCCTATTACATTGCCGGAAATCAGGTCCTGGTCCCGTGAATAGAGCGCAAATCCGGGTCCAGGCAATAGACCTAAGTCCGGGTCCAGGAAATAAACCCCACCGTTCTTGAAGTGTATGGTGTTTTGGTCACTATTTAGGAGAGATATTCTGTACTACCATATAGGCTAGTTAACAATTCCCTCATACAAACAAATACAGTAGTGTAATATACTCATTGTGTGTACAAGATGTCAGGACACATATTTATCAGTGAAATTGAATTCAATCTGAAGAGGTCTGATTGTAATTAGATTGAATTGATTTGTTCATTATTCGCAGTGTAATTATCAACGATATGTGACACTTGTCAAATTTAACATTTAGCATTAAATACAAGATAAACTAAATTATAGATTGATGTTTCATTTAGAGTGCCAACATCGTAAATATTTGTAATGCATTTTCCATCCGTTTTGGAAATAAATGAGAAATACTCATTCCTTGAAGTGCAACAAACGTGGAAATTATTGGCGTCGTGAATATTTTTTTAATTTGTTATGTCGTATTTTAAGAAAACGTATAATGTGCTGGCAAATTTGAGGATTAATTGGGAAGATTTCGATAACTCTTTAATATAATTCTTATCGCGCGTAATCCAATAAACGTGGTTTCTTACGGTGTATTTCATGTGGCCAAAATAACCATATGTTCCAAACCAAATAAATGTTTACTCAAGAAATCTTACATGTATGTAGACTTATAACAACTATTTCACATATATTGTACATGGGTGAATACCTAGTCTTGTTCATTTCTTATTACTGAATAAGTCTGTTAAACATTTCAAACTTGTGGTATATATTCAATGCGTTCAATTTATTAATGTAAGCTGAATTAAACTAAACAAGATAGAATTCTAGCGTTTATATTCTATGTATTAATCTTGAAAATAAATCTGTGGTTGTGATAATGTAATCAGCTTTGAGATTTCGAATTTCGAATTTTGATCATATAACATGTTTGAACGTTTTTAAAAGAAAACTACTTATTTTATACACTGAAGAAATTCCTCAATGAGCCTCGCGTATAGCACTGTGTGCGCTTACCTCATTAGATGGAAACTTTAAGCATTACGTTAACTATGAAAATTAAAATATATGAGATTTATCTAAAAGTAAATATCACATGGTTTATTCTAGCGATATTGGTGTTTTTTTCTCTCTTTTCTTTTACTTGTTCCTACATAAAATTATGTAGAAAGTATACCATTAATCTTAGAAATATTCCAGTTCGCAAATGCCTGATTAGATACCCGGTATTCATTTTGTAAAAATGCAATGTCCAATGTTCACTCAATTTCCATAAAATGTCCACACAATTTATAGTAATGACAATAGAAGATTCCTTGTTGATTGGTCACATTTCGGCATACATTGCATAACATTCCACGTTGGCAAACAGTGTACGCGTCGTTCTACAACACAAAACACTTAAATAGTCGCAATATATACAGTGAATACAACTGTTACCTGCTAGGGAGGCACCCAGGAGACATATTCCAAGAAGTAGTGCCATTCAATAGCATATTCCTGGCAAGAACTAGTTGGAAGATATCAAAAGTTCCATGTCTATGGACGAGTTTGTCGCGCAGGATCTTCAACACAAACTGAGCGGCACCGTCAACTGCAATTTGATATGAATGGCTCCCAACGATTTTCGATATCTTCGCTAATGTAATGTACTCCAAAGGTGCGGCATGCCTTTAAGTAATATCATGTGGCAGGTGATATCGATGAGTATGTGATTTTTAATGATGTGCAACACAATGCATGTCTTAAAGTGACGTGTCCGTGTCAGAACTGACGGATATCCGTTGAGAAGACTGTATTAATTGTTTAACAGTATAACCGTTCTAACTAGACTTCTAGAGTTTTTACTCTTAAAAAACATAGCCTAATTAAACTCCGGAAAAATATATATTCTAAGTCTTAAAGGCATAATATTACGGATGCTTGACCTATATAATGGACACACGAATTTCGATCTGAGACTGATTACGCATGATTTGTTTACTCAAAAGTTGTTATTTACTAATGTACTTATCCCCCAGCACTCAATAGCTATAAAACAAATAATTATTTTATATGAAAAAGGGAACGTTCAGCTACTTAACGTGTCTTTGGTGCATCACTGTTCTAAGAAGGAATATGCGCGCAAAATTATGTCACGTTGCATGCTCTATCGGGGGGTGGGTGCAATGGAGATGTGTCAACCATACAGCGGTGGAAAGCTTTTAGGAAGTACAAACATGATTTTATGTATGTCAAGTGAATGTACTTTGCAGTTATAACTAATAAAAACCAGTCCAAACAACCATCAATATCTGTGATATTATGCCTTTAATCTACTACCGGTATTTGGATATATACCACGCTTATAATATAGATTTGCAATACTTTATAGATTTACTTCATCTCTAGAATAAAGTATTGTTCTAAAATATATGTTACTGCAGTAATACCAGGGCCATTAGTACAATCAGTCGATATTTAATGGTCAAATATTTTACCTGAAGCTACTTTAATTGTATTTGCCTAATCAATTGTTGCAAATATTTTCATATTCTATTTTAATCGATGAGAGAAGGTCATGTTCAGGGGACCCCTCATTGATAATTACATGTTACCAAGAAAATATGTTGGTTGCACTATACATTTCCGTCATTTTTCAAATTTGCCTCGATCTGAAATTGTTTTTTTTCACTTACACTCACGTGCAAAAGAAACGATACCAACATTCAATTCGTATTTTAGTAAAACAGAACAATGATATTCAGAACACGATGTCCAGGGTTAATTACCAACGATAACGACGTGATTGTACACAGTTATGAAGAGATGGTAAATTGTCCGGATTTCGATCATAAGTCACTATTTTTCTTAATGGTTCAAAACAGTAAATTCATTTAAAATTTGGTAATTCCGCATACAGAAGTCAATATCAAGTGTGTCCACCGTTCGCATGTGCACATGCGAAAACTCTGAGGTTAACGGAGAATGCCAGACGTCATATGAGAGCCATACGTCATATGGTGCCATTCCTCAATACGTGTTTGGGCAAATGCAAGCCTTTTCGTCCTTGCAGGGATACCTGTCTTTTTCGCGTCCCAGAACGTCCCACAGGTGCTCTCATCAGTAAATATTACTATCTGCCAGTTCCTGGTCTGCCATGACGTACTGCTCTTGCCCATCTAAATAATCTGACGTCGATGTTGACGTCTCAGTGCTACTCCCCGGAGATGTCTTCGAGCTTGAATGCCATACCAGCTCACCTTCCGGGACATTGTCCATTTGCTGATGCGATGACCAAGGGCAGTTGCTGATGATGACGTCACAGTGACAAATCTTTTCCTCAGGTAGCGGTCCTCGTTGGGTGTCGTCACCAGTCGTTTGCCACTCCTAGGCCTGTCCCTTGTATGGCCAGATTGGTGGACACGTGTCATCAGCCTAGTGATTGTGATGCGCGCGCAGCCCTGTGCACTTGCCACGTGGTGGTGAGTGGCCCCCAGCTGTACCATACTCTCTTCGGGTGCTAACCTTGTCATGCTCGTTATAAATATTCGTCGTTAGGATGGATAAGCATCGACACTATATACTTTTTATAACCATATTACGAATGGTAAAAGTGGTGCACGTGCACAAAATATTGTCGAATAAAGTCTTATTTTTTTTGTAATTTGAGTTATTAACGTTGCGTTGTGATTATGTTTGAGGGAAACACATCAAATTAAAATTTGACATTTATACTATTACTAGGTTTTACTAAAACTTTTGATCATTTAAAAGTTGGTATCGTTTCTTTTGCACATGAGTTTATCAGCTTGTAAGATCAACACAGGCTTAACTATGACCTACTTCGGGCGATTACGCTAGTTTAGCCCGGAAGTGTGTTGGTGCTTCATGCGCATGTTCGTGACGTCACTCTAGCCTTGCTTTCGCGAATTCGCGCGAACTCTAGCATTGCTCTAGCTCCTCTAGAAACCGCCCGAAGTAGGCCTATATAAGATGTACATACCCACATTTTTGGGGTCACGGAATTCATTAGGAACAGTTATACATCCAGTGGCTCAAATAATGTATCAGCCATTTTGATTTTCCAAATGGCCACCAATAAAAATCTCTTTTATCATATTTCTGTTTGCAATATTAATGATTAGAATCAAGAAAGTATACTACATATTATGAATAATAAATAATAAATAGTCCATTTGTAAAGTGCATGACTCCATGCTAATGCATGCTCGAAGCACAAAGAGTTGAATTAATAGTTCAGTTAAGATAAACTGTTGTGACCCGATGCGTCCTGAGATTGGTGTTCAGTGTAGGGGAAAGCTGTCACCATTGATATATATTGACTTGTTTTTGTCCGTTGTTTCATGAGTGGTATATACATTTCTAACTACATTGTCAGGATATAGTGTCGCAAATGTCAATAACAATAACGCAGTCTAGTTGTTTCAACAAATTGTTGTATTTCTCAAGATCGTCAATCTCAGCTGCGCATACTACTACTACATTAAATCACGATGCGTTCCAATTGTGTTCATACTTGGAAGATATCTTGGATTTAGACGAGATCTGGAGTTTCAGCTTATATTTATTGTATCCCTCTTTGTAATAATATCATTTCAGGACATGCTGTACGGGATCGTGAACGACTATTGGGGAAAGCAATGTTACCAGCCCGAAGGGAACGACTACTACCGCGAGATATAATGTCCTAACTTGTTGTTGGAGTAGCATGGATTACAATGCTTTTGGAATTAAATAACGTCACTCTTTGAAAATTCAGTTTGTAAAAGTATAATCCCGTAGACACAGGTTTGTTAAAGAAATATTGCTCATATCACTTTTTCGAAAAGTAAACACATCCGTGCACGTATATCGATGTCTGTGCTAAAAAGAAAAAACGTGATACATTTTTTAAAAGAAGTTTTATAAATGTGTTAAGGAATGTATGTAGGAACCACATTGGGCACAAGCGAAATTTCAGTTTGGGAAGTTCAGTTGTATTTAGTGAATCTGTTCCTAACGATATCACTTTGCACAATGCACATACAGTTAGGCTATATTTGGAGTCAGTAACATATTGCAGGTTATATTCACAGGGGGAAAACAACATTGGTTGTCATGTTGGTCCTAAATAAACTGATAACATGGTCCTGGCAAGACACTTTCTTTCAGCTGTTAGATTTTTGAGCATCCACATAATTAGTTGTCCTGGCCCGGATACTTTGGAGTCATGTAGGAGAGGTTATATTAGAGTTACTGTATACACATGGAACTGACTGTATCTGACCTACATCATGATTCCGCGGGAACGTGGAGGGGCACATCTCTTCTCAGGAACCTCCTCAGGGGTTGGAAAATTCTAACCTTTCTTGGACATCCGGTATCGCTTGTAACCAATTTCTGAAACATTCTATGCATCAGAGTGGGTTCTATGGCGTGAACCAAGACGTAGTCCGTTATCCTGGCCATATCACACAGCGCGGAGTGATATCTATACCTTTTCTCTATCAGAGCCGGGAGAGATTGTAGTTTTAACCCCAGCGACATTCTCAACACACCCGTCACTCCTATATCCTCTAGAGGGAATTGTGGGAAGTATTTCGAGGCGTTGAATAACCTTTCTGTGAGTTTTACATTCAGTAGGTATCCCCCTCCACTTGCGTATTTCGGAAATCGTTTAAACGGGTATATTCTTCTATTTACACCCCATTTCCCGTATTTGAGAACGTGTATCGGGTAGTTCCGGCGTCCGTAGATGGAGTCACGTGATTTAGGATTGTGGTCAATTGACGTGATGAACGATAGAAGACGCGGGAGGTGAACAAAGACATCGTCGTCTGTTTTGAGAAGATATCTGGCACCGGAGCAGAAAGCGGATGTCCACCTCAACCCCATGAGACTCTTCAACGTCAAGTTCCGGTACACGTCATTGAAGTCTTCTTGAACGACGTCACCGTGTTCTGCGCTCTCGCGAAGAAGAAGATCGTTTTCCGTCAAATTTCGGCTCATCCCAAATAAGAACACCACTCTAGCTTTTCCCGGAAGTGTGCCGTTGCCCCAGCTTCCCGTGCGCACAACGCTGGCCCATGTGGACCTAATGACGTCACGACGCACTCGGTTCCGGTGGCTGGAATGAATGGTCACGATGACATCTAAAGGAGTTCTGGTACATACCTTTTCAGCTGTAATGATAAAATTGAATTTATGCGGACTCAAAATAGTCTTCTTCTGTTTGTAGTAAGCAAACCATTTAGCATCTGAGACATTATTGTGCCAAGCTTCGGCATCACGGTTGGCATCCCACTTTCGAGATTTAGCAAAACCTTTAAACATTGTCACCCGTTTTCTACCACTGTTCTCCCAGGCTTCAACCCTATCTCGTCCAGGATCACGGTTCTGTAAAACGGTGGTAAGAAGATTTCCGAATGCTACATTGTGTTTTCTCTGATTTACTTGCTGTTCGGTATTAAGTTTGAACATACCATCTCGTAGCCGTATATTTGCATTCTTAAATTTATCATTTTGAGACTTCGATCCATGTGTACGGGTCAGGGATGGTGAATGTCCGGGTGACTGACCGCGCACCAGGATGACCGTTTCCTTGACCATCGTAATCCCAATGATGACGGATACAAGTATGGTGACCGTCACCGTGCGATGTCGAGTAAGGTGACTCAGTTTTCTATTAAATGTCATATTACCAAAGAACATGCTGAAATATAACATTTTAACGCTATTTGAGAATGTAATTTATTTTATCATTTTCCTCAAAGGCATAATATCACAGATGTATAATCGGAAAAACGAATTTAGATCTGAGACTAATTACGCTTGATTTACCCATCCAAAAGTTGTTATTTACTGATGTACTTGATCCCCCAACACCCGATAATTACTAAAAAAATCATATTATCTTGTCTTTTGTCTACCAAACAGCCGTGGAAAGATTTTAGAAGTGCAAACACGATTTTATGTGTGTCAAGTGAATGTATTTTGCAGTTGTAGCTAAGAACTAGTCCAAAACAACCATAAACATCTTTGATAGTATGCCTTTAAACACAATAAATATACCAACTCAAAGTATATATAATAAGAACAAATATATAGTTTAAAATAACACTAAACTAAAAGGTTAACAGTAATGGTGAGAGAGAGAGAGAGAGAGAGAGAGAGAGATAAAGATAACATAAAGTACAATATATGTACATTTATTTTCATCAACTACGATGTATATTACAATCTATTATTACATATTGACTTGTTGTTGTTAGTTGCAATTGAATGCAATGCTCAATATCTACAAATTGGTTCTTTGTATATTCTCTCCGTGCGTGATTATAGTTGGGTGAATACTCGCCTGTTGAATCTTGGAAACAGCTCAATCTTCACATTGTGTAAATCTAAACATGTTGCATCGTATATCCATAGTATTATGATCGTGCTTGTTTCTAACTGGTAGGATACAATTGGGCGACGGAATGTTGCCATGTTAGCCGCATATGACTCCGTGCGGCCGCACGACGTGGCGGATAACACTGGAGTCCGCTGTGTTCCCTGTAGGGCAAATGTTCTTGTAGTGATACTTTAAGTACGTGCATGGTATCGTGAAAGCCTTGCATGTAGTACTTTTAGTATTAATTTGCACAGCAGCTGTTTCTTCATTAGCTACAAAAGCCAGTTGCCATTTGTTAATGCAATATCGACGTGTTTCAATTCCATGTGGTAAGAAGCACAGCATGTATTTATAACGACAGTTATATTCGATACAATCAGTGGCGTAACCAGAAGTGATGTAAAATGCAGTGCCACATGATATCTCAACATGGAGGGGGGGGGGGGGGACGGAAATGCTCAGAGTGCTTTCAGAAGCTTATCTTTCTCTCTTTTCTCTATCTTTCTCTCTCTCTCTCTCTCTCTCTCTCTCACACACACACACACACACACACACACACACACACACACACACACACACACACACACCAGTACTGACAGGCCCATGAGACAAGCAATACTTCTAAAAATCTACCCATACACAACTACGAGAACGATGACTGCTTATAGCCTTATTTACCAATAATGAAAACAAACACGTCAAACTCCAAAAGAATGTATTGCTTTTTAACAAGTAGATCTATCCTATGATTGGGTTGCCGTGATTGTGCCTTGGATGCGAAATCGTTTCATACAGGACATCGCCTGCAGAGCTGTAGAACGTGGAGGTCATCTGATCAGCCTTGACCTCTACGTACAGGAAGCCACCTGATTGTGCCCAGAAGAACTTGGAACTTCCGGTGGGCACCCTGTCTCTGGAATTGATAGTGCTGCTCAGTCTGGCCGCACAGCCCGACACGAAGAAATCTAGATCGTGGTTGTGATCCGTAATCTGCAAGTGCTGAAT
>JAUTBX010125249.1:0-10518 GCA_032361465.1 Lepetodrilus tevnianus | reverse complement strand
GTGTGTGCGTGTGTGCCTGTGGTGGGTGTGTATATTGAGTGCGATTGCATTGCCAGTGGTGATGCTGATGCTGATATGGGGGCGGTAAAGCTATGGCCAACATCATATTATATGGTAAGGTGAAATCTTCCGATAGGTTTCTCATATAACTATATATTAACACGGAACACTAAGCTATCATTTTCTATGCATGATTGTCAATGAAAATCGTCAAGTTATAATTAATGTACTTAAAAACCCGGGTATAAAAAGCAAGTTTTCCGTTCATTTTATGAGCGTTTGAATTACAATGAAACTGAAAAAATATCCTGATCGATCGGGATTATAATTGCGATTGTAGCTCGCAAACTGTTATATAAATTGCGATTATGAAAGTTTTCAATATAACGTCTGAGTTACATAATATGAAACAATAAAAGAAAGTATATGGCACTATTCAAATATATATTCGCATTGTTAATACAAATAATAAAAATGTCTGCAGCTTAGTTGAAACGGTGTCTGGAAACAATATGAAGACGATTGTCTTACAAATGATTGGAATGACATCATACAACCAGTTATCTATGGAACCGGAGCCGTTTGAGTCAACTAGTTTGTACGACATCCGGGCATTCATACGTCATCATCATGGAACACCATGTATTGTGGGCGGTTTCCCCAACCATGATAACTACTGATAGAAAATGTACTGAAAGGTGTAATGAATGATTTGCTGTTCATTTAATGAGAACATACACAGTCACTTTCAAGGCTTCGAGACAATGACAATACAATAGAACAATCCTGGAAGTCGGGTATAGGCCGGAAGTACGTAATCAATGTGCGTATAAACTCCTTTCCGGTGTTATCGCGCTTTACACACTGCTCAACACTTGGTGGGTATAACGTACGTTCTCTACCAGACTAGCTTCGTGTGTAGACCACTCAAGGATACTATACCACTCTACTATATTGATGCCCATCGAAATACACCCTAAACATCAGTCGGGGGAAGGATTTCTATTTTAAAATGTTTCGTTGGTATCGGTATTTAGAACAGTGGTACTGAAGCATGCGCAGAATATAAGCACCAGAGGGCCTATTCTCGAAACGTACTCACGAACTTCTTATCCTAAGAACAGTTCGTAGTCATACTATAAGAATCGCTAAGATTGTTTTACGATTGTAAGAACGTTTCGAGAATAGACCCCCTGGACGCGAGGTTACGAAAGTCTTTGAGTATAATATCATTCTCAAGATCAAATGTTTTGTGATGATTTGTGAAGAAACCTTTGAGTTGAGCATTACATCGTACTCAAACATGTGGAACCGGGGCCTCGTGTGGGTCTTTTCCTCAGCGAAGGTCAGTAATGCCTCCACAGATAGCGTATAGCCTAATAGGTACCAGTGGTGTTGTACCCCGTGTTAAATTCTACGCCAGGATAGAAGACATACATGTTGTCTTTGATTCAGTATATCAATCTATCGTCTGTGTTACTTTCATTTGCAAGTATCTGTTTATCTTTCAGAGTAACAGTAAAGACAAACCCAAAGCTACAATAAAGTATATTTATAAATAACAAACCATATATTCACACAGTCATAAATATAATAAGCAAGAGTTCGGCATACAAGGGATTCATGGATGACGATCAAAGGTTTTCGGTCTTCATAATTCACTGCAAAACAAGGAGAACCATTTATATATACATTTGCCTTATACGAAGTAATCCTCTTATACCGACCGCACACTGCAGATTGCCGACGAATAACAAGACATGCTAGATATTGTGAGATCGGTCGGCGAGACTAAACACCGCAATCGCCGTTCACCCAACACTGGGGATTTCCGTCACACCGGTCGCCGACGAGAATCTCCAGTGTGCGGTCGGTATAAGAGACCATACCACTCCATTTGCCGATATCTAATACACTGCAAAGAGAGCGCTATGGTCTCTGAGTGGATAGGAGAGCTTCATGAAAAGATACCCAGTTCTGCATAGTGAGAATACCATGCAATGTCGGGCAGTTTTACTCTCACGTCGTCACGTGGACGGTATAGACAAGTATTTAAACGTACTAGGTGCTGCCTGATTGGCTGATCTTGTATGTTTTTATTCATCCGTGATGCGCAGTTGAAAATTTAGCAACGTGGTTGGTCGTATTCTCGATACTTCGTACTTATGAGACAGAAAAGATCTAATTAAAATTGAAGTAAGCAGAAAACTAGTTAGGCAAATTCTTAATTCTTACGAACAATACTTAGAAGTTTCGAGAATATTGATCCAGATGCCAGGATCCCGTTTCACGGAACCATCGTAACGCTACGAGTCGTAACTCATATATACATTTAACGGTTTGATCGAAAGCACGAGGCCAACATTTGGGAAATGCATTTGTGCTTAAAACTAAAATATATTCTTTTCAAAACTATAGATATCCAACAGTCTGCATACCAAAATAATAATTTTAATATATTTACCTGGATTTTATTGTGCTTAGAACTGGACTCCTGGTTGTGATTTCGAGGAATGAATATAATCTGGATCAGGAAAAGAAAAACAATTAAAATCTTTGATAGTAAATCACGCTCGAGTATAAGCAATATGAATACATCTGCCGTGCCAAGCGAGTCGAATGAGAACAATTGAGATTTATTTACATTACAATATTTCGATTTGCTATAAGACATGAACAATCTTCCATCTGATATTAATCAGCAAGAAACATAAATGCGAGCGCGCTATATGATATTTTTTTAAACAAGAGTCAAGAAAAGATGCCTTAGCACATTTTGTTAGTATTGTTTGTTTACTATACAGTATTCCTATTAGTACTAATACTGCCCGGGTAGAGGTAGTCTCTTACCTGGCTTAATCGTTCCTTTCTTCGTTGATGGCACTCCACTAGCCGGCACATCTTGGACGGTAGCCTGATATCCGTATCTCGATCGTAAAGAAGCCAGTGCTGATTCCAGTTCCGCAATAGTGGCAATTTCTTGTCCCGTGAGATTAGTCTTCCCTACAGCTCCAGGATTTCCTGTCGCGCTTCCCTGATAGCCTCTTCCATTATGAATATGATTGCTTTCCGGGACTGGAGCCGATTGTGGCATCGGATAAGCGGACACGGGGGGCAAATTTGCCTCAGGAGCTGCCGCGCCTTGAGATCCGCCAGCTGTTGGGTTGGTGGTCCAGTCAGGAGGAATAATTTCAGTTCTGGTCAGTAGCGGATCGTACATAGGTCCACTTGTTGTTCGCATATCTGCATGGCCACCAGCTGCCATGTCCAGTGGACCAGAAGCAGCACCTAGTCCATGTCCTCCGCTCGCTCCGGCTCCATGTCCAAACTGATCGACAGCCGTACTACCTGCAGGATCTGTTCCAATCCCAACACCAGCAGTACCTGTGTCGTGGAATCCTCCTGCTTGCTGGCCTCCTCCGCCGACACCGTGTCCAAATTGGTCGACAGCTGCAGGGTCAGGTCCGACTGCATTTCCACCATGGCTGGTCGGCTGGTTCCCGGCAATGCTGGGATCAGCACCAGGACCAATCATGTTATTCTGAATAGCTGGAGCACTACCACCTGCTTGGCCTATTGTATTAGCACCTTGATGTACAGGCCCTATATCTAATCGACTAGGCCCTGTTCCACCCTGAGAACCAAGGCCACTCTTTCCATTAGTGCCAAGAACACCAATATCAATAGGATGCATTTTAAGATGCTCAGCCAGTGAATGCCCCGTTGTACCCGCACCTGGTCCTTGACTTACTGTTGGCATTCCTCCACTACCCAAAGTAATACCGCCACTGCTAGTTTTCGTTGGTTCCATTGGATGCTGAAGTAATATATGATCCGGCATTTGTCCAGCTGGTCCGTGGCCTGGGGAGGAAAGTCCCATCTGTCCGGGAGTCTGCATACCTCCTACTCCAGGACCTGATGGATCATGGGCTGCATTCCTCACAACTCTGGGGTGGTGAGACGGTCCAGCCTGGGGGCCATGGCCTCCTCCCATCCCCGCGGATCCTGGTCCGGCGCTTGGCCCAAGAGACGGGTCTGCTATAGCGTTAGGACCGCCATATGGATCCATCATTGGATTACCCATGCCACCTCCCGCGCCACCTCCATGGCCACCTCCCACGCCACCTCCCGGACCACCTCCATGGCCACCTCCCGCGCCACCTCCCGGACCACCTCCATGACCACCTCCTGGGCCACCTCCATGGCCACCTCCTATGCCAACTCCTGGGCCACCTGCATGAGGATTAGCGTTAACACTATTAGGATTAGCATTACCAAGCGGCTGCACACCTCCCGTTCCTGCAGTGGCACTATGCGGTGTCTTAGCGTTCATCCCTCGGTTAAACGCTCCAGGATCTGCAGCTAAATGAATAGGGCCAGTGTTACCAGGCCCATGTCCTGGCGCTGCTCCTGCCATGTCCATTGGATGCGCATTCCCAGGACCCATTCCAGCACCAGGTGGACCCATTCCAGCACCAGGTGGACCCATTCCAGCACCAGCTGGACCCATTCCAGCACCAGCTGGACCCGGGCCGCTAAGATTGTTCATTACTCCGCCAGTTCCTCCAGGAGATCCCATTGCTACGCCTGGTCCTGCATTGCCTCCTCCCAGTAGACTGTTGATCATACCTGTTGCTCCTGGTGCTATTCCTCCTATTCCGCCTCTACCGGACATAGCATTGCCGAGACCGATACCGAGACCTCTTATTATCCGTGAAGCCATGTTTGGAGATGCACCGGCGCGTGCTGGATTCTGCATGTCAGACTGAGCTTGCATTGGTCCATGATATGAAGGTCCAGGTGCGGGTCCAGGTCCGGGTGCGCCAATTCCTAGTATCCCACCTCCCATTCCACCCATGCCACCACCTCCCATGCCACCTCCCATGCCACGACCACGTCCACCTGGAGCTCCTGCAGATACTGCATGTCCAATTCCCACTCCACGATGACCTGCAATGCCAGTGGCTATTCCGCTTGAAGCGCCTATCGCATGCCCTACTCCGACTCCATCATTCCCAGCTATTCCGCTAGCAATTGCATTACGGCCACCTCTTCCCGGCATAACGGCGCCTCCAGCTCTACCTCCAGGTCCCATCCTGCCTCTGCCCATCCCAGCAACTGCGTGTCCAATTCCTACACCGGCATTTCCTGCTGTTCCAGTCGCTATTGCATTTGCGCGATTTCTAGCTACTGCGTGTCCAATTCCAACTCCAGCGTGTCCTGCTATTCCGCTAGCAATTGCATTTCTACCACCTCTGCCTGCTCCCGGCCTCATTCCGGGTTGCTGTAGTGGGGCTACATATCCGCCCCCACCCATCGGCATAGGTCCCATTCCTCCACCACCTGGCCCTGATACTGCGTGTCCGATTCCAACTCCACCATGTCCTGCTATTCCTGTCGCAATTGCGTTTCCGCCGCCTCCTCCCATTCCGCCTCCCATTCCACCTCCCATTCCGCCTCCCATTCCGCCTCCCATGCCACCTGCTATTGCATTTGCTACTGCGTTTCTAATAGCTGAAGATATTCTTTGTCCGATTCCCATCCCCGGTCCCGGTCCATATCCAGGTTGTGGGCCTCCAAATCCAGTGCCCGCTGTCGCCATGATATTTCCGCCAGGTCTCGATACCGCGTGTCCGATTCCAACTCCACCGTGGCCCGCAATACCAGTCCCTATGGCATTCCTTCCTCCTAGACCCACAGCGTGTCCTATCCCTACTCCCCTGTTTCCTGCTATTCCAGTCGCAATCGCAGCTCTGCCCGCTCCAGGTCTCCCTCTGCGGGGTACGCCTCTACCATATCCGGGCCCTGGCTGCGCAACCGCCATGCCGTTAATCCCACCGGGCCCAAAGCGTACACCGGCCTTAAGACGTATGCTGCTGCCGCCTTGACCGGGAGATGGATTGGCGATAACGTTAACGTGTGTGTGTATGATTGGCTGAGGTGGTGGCCTCGCTGGTGCGCCGGCACCCTGACTCCCTCGAAACAAGCCAAGACGATTCAACAGTGATCGTATGGGAACGCCTGAATCTGTAATGAGATGAGGTGCGTGTACGCAAAAGTTCGTAAGGATGTGAACACACACACACACACACACACACACACACACACACACACACACACACACACACACCATTTACTTAGAATAAGACATCAAAACTATTATTAATAGTATATTAAGCTTTCGAATATGCAACATTTTTTAAAGTACGATTTATTCTTCAACTTTGTTCTCAAATCTACGTATAAGTTGATAATAACAGTTTCGTAACCTTTGGGGCTTCTGGAAGTTAATATTCAACAGTCAACAAAACGGAATTGGAGTAGAGCTCTATAGATCCTTCCAAACAACACGTAAATGTATGGTGTTCCAAAGCAAGCATAATCACAGCTTTTATAAGGTGTCTACCCGTGCTGTCTCAGTCCTGTGTTACTGTAGACTTACTGGGGAAGAGCAGCCGTTGCAGCCGAGCTGATGGACGCTGGCGCTGGTTGCCCCGCGGGTAATAGTAGACGGCGGAAGCGCATGACAGTATGGCCAGCAGGACGCCCAGAGAAAACCTCATAGTGGTTTTCTGAAATATACAAGTCGCTTGGATTTTACACACAATATTGCTTTTCATGTCGATCAAAAGTACCCGCTTACATACCTACCGATAGTTTTCATACACACAACTCAAAGTGGTACGACTAACATATAATACGCAAAGATGCACCAAAGACAAAATAAATAGCGGAACGTTCCATTTATTCATATAAAATATTAATATTTTGATACTTGAGACTAAGTACATCAATACATAACATTTTATTTTTTGCAGTGGATAAATCAAGCGTAATTATTCTCAGATCGAAATTCGTTTGTCCATTATACAGGTCTATCAACTGTAATAGTATACCGTTAAACACCGTTTGGTATTATATGTTGATAGACATTGAATATTCCGAGTGCCTATATCGTGGATAATACATTATCAAACTACAGTAAAACTATCATTTCCCGCGCTATAACTGATAATCAAATTTAGTACTCAAATATTTAACCACCAATCTAGGCGGGCTAGACAATAGAATAATCGCTGTGAAATATGTATCATCCTTAGGAGAAGCATGAATATATCGCATAATAATATTATTATGCCACATTTCACTTACGCTGAATCAAACAGGCTGTATCTTTAGGAAGAACAGACATGGCTAATCTAAACGCTTAATTATATTTATGTATACTCTCTAATATACAACTTTAAATAAACATTAATTAAAATTAAGACGATTGCACGAGTATTCTGACCATTTTGCGCATTTAGTTAGTTTGGGATTGTCAATGCATTTTCAATGCATTTATAGTTATAATAATTCAAATTGTATCAATGTTCTGTTTGAAACATTCAATTCAACAATTAGAAATTCGAATTAATCTCTTCGATAATCTTTCATAAAAACAAATGTCTTAGATTATTTTATCTAAACATGATTTCGTAAACATAGCAAACTTAAACTAAAATTTAATAACATTCTTTTTACATTTTAAATGTGAAGGTCCAATTCGATTTTTTGTTTCTTTTAATAAGTTAAATAAATACTAATTTACTACTCTTTTCAAATGATATAATGCATGTCTTATTAAAAAGAACCTATTTGTTTTAAACATAATGTTTTTGTGAGATTCTCTCAATATATTTGAATATTCTAAAAATTCACTAAAATATTAAAAGCAAAATATCAATACAATAAATAATAACTTACCTGGCGGGAGAGAATTCACGAAAGCGTCTTTTCTGATGCTCAATTATGGAGTAATTCAAAATGGTTGCTTTTATCCTTTTAAATGGCAAATGTTGAAGGAAATATTGGAAGGCACCGATGCCATCAGCTACAAATGTGAACTCTAAAGGCACTGCTCAGACTTCGACATCGGCCAACATTTATAGCCATCGGGTCTCGCTGATTTTTCTCGTCTCGTTCTTAACATTCCTTATTAAACAGACGTCACATTAGACAGCAATCTCACTGAACATGATTCATCTCACGATACATGGCTGTGATTTCTCCGCAGGCTAAGAATTGTAAAACGTTTTATAAGTTCAAGTGTGGCATTCATTGTAAAATATAACTAATCGTATTATAGTTGTTGCCTTAAAAGAATTGATGGTATTATAATATTTGAAGCGTAATCTTTGATCGTGGATAATAATATAACATATTTTTAGCAACGCGTGATGGAAAGGGACACGACAGGGTAAAACCATATGAGATAATATAATTGTTCAGTGTTGCTGTAAAATTATTGTTTATTTTTTTGAATGGGTGAACATACTCTAGGTCACGTGGTTGCCATTTAACTCCGAACTGCAAATCATTAACGACGATCAAAAACAAAAAAACAAAATTAATCAACCTGATTCAATTTTCATTCCGTACCAAATAAATTACATTACTTCTCGACTTAAATATATAGAAATTATCCGGTTTTCATTTGGGACACTAAAGGGTGTTTCCTTGTACTCGTAGTGGACATGGACACTTAGTGAAAGGGTGTCCATCTACATATATAATATATTAGTATTACATTATGACGAAAATAAGGACGATACGATATACAGATCGATATGTCATCATATGCAGTATATATTAATTCCGGGGCCCATTGCTCAGAACAGTTGTAGAGCTACACTAATTGTAACTGGGCTCCCGCCACAATAGAATGCGTTGACCTTACACTATAGTTGTAACTACAATAGTTCTGAGCAAAGGGGTCCTGGGGTCCGTTGCTCAGAACAATTGTAGAGCTACAATAATTGTAACTGGGCTCCCGCCACAATAAAAAGCGCTGACCTTATAATAATTGTAGGCTACACTGCGCTACAATAGTTCTGAGCAACGCGCCACAGAACTATTGTAGCTACAACTATGGTGTAAGGTCAACTTATTCTATTGTGGCGGGAACACAGTTACAAACTTTTGTAGCTCTACAATTGTTCTGAGCAACGGACCCCAGGATTTTCTACATTGTTTAGTATTGAAATCCACTTTATTCCGTTTTCATCTGCATGATACTATCCTCTCAGGCTTGGACTGGTATATATATTTTAAAACTCACAGCATAGTCGCATGGATGCTTTATACAGAACGGAGTTTTAGATACTAGTAGTCAATTTGTCTAGGTTCATTGAATTATGCTAAATATACGTAGGCCATTCATTTGATTCAGATAATATTTGATTGCTCTATCTTGTCATTCCTGATGACAAATATTTTCAATTTTACTCTTGTACTACCATGTGTGGAGGAAGAGAATAAACAAAGTGAAGTGAAAGTGATAAAAACATATAATAGTATTGCAGCTGCCTGTAGGGTTTAACACGTAATCATAACATCAGCAGCGCCTGCAACGTAATCGACTACAGAATGCTGACCAATAGTAGTGGAAGTGGTGCGTATTGTTCATACAATTTGTTTCACAGACAGACAGACAGACAGACAGACAGACAGACAGACAGACAGATATATTTATTAAAGTCTCACTCATAGACAATATGTACATTTTCCAGATATTAAAATTGCAAGTAAAACTGTCTAAGACCAGTCGCTCTGCGATTTATGAGAGACTAATGACACATTATATAAAACATAAATTTGTATATACTGTACATAAAATGTACAATAAAAGTCAATAATAATACTATTTATAAAGAACTTCTCGACGTTTGGTTGAATGTAGCCGAATTTCCCGTAACACATTTCTTTCAAACATTATTGTTTTATTTTAATGCGTGAACGTACTCCAACTAGGTCACGTGGTTGCTATTTAAATCCGGATTGCAAAACACGAATGACGATCAAACACAAAAATAAATTAATTGACATATAAATAACTACAAATTTACCGAAGTATATGTGCACATATTTATAGTTTTAATGCAAATCATTAACGACTATCAAATATAAAAATAAATAAATTGACATATAAATATCCACGAATTTACCGAAGTGCACATATTTATAGTTTTAATAACAGAACCACCAATTAACCAATTCAAACAAATTCGTCAAAATAAAATCTTAAAACTGCCATTTGCACGTGGTTTCAGCCTACACAAGTAGGACGTCACTCATTTCCGGTAATACATTAGGCTTAATTGCCTACACTATACCCCCTGTGCCTGGAGTTGAGCCGAACAGTATAAATTGGGGTGGCTGGCTTCCGTAGCACGTTTAGATGTCGCGAACAGTTAGAGACAAACAATCATGTCGACACGAGTGCTGCGGGCAGCCCTACACGTTGCAGAGCATTACCGACCTTGAAGATGACAGTAACGTGAAGAACTGTTCAGTAAAACAATAAATATGACACTCACTATCATGTTTGAAGATTTTACTAACTTACCTCCATGTGGTTCGATATTTATAAAGGGATACTGCATTATATATGTTATATTACGCAGTCAGACCCCGGTATACCGGACACTTCCGTTTTTGTTCAAATCTGACCGGTAAGCGAAACAACCGGATCATCGG
>JAUTBX010125227.1:0-10519 GCA_032361465.1 Lepetodrilus tevnianus | reverse complement strand
CTCTCTCTCTCTCTCTCTCTCTCTCTCTCTCTCTCTCTCTCTCTCTCTCTCTCTCTCTCTCTCTCTCTCTTCCATCCCACCTTCCGTGATATATTTCAAGACATAGCGTATTAAATGTTTCATCTCGAAAACGAGATCTTGGTCAGGCCCTGTAAGCATAGCCTACCTGTGACGGATGTGGTCTGTTTTTCCGGTTTCCGGAAGCAGATCCGCTCCGGATTGGTTCCGTCCTGACCGGGTATGGAGCCGGGACGTACTCATCGTCGTACGTAGTGATGCCGATGGGGCCGTTCAAGTCGTGGCTGTTTGCGAAAGCCTTTGACGTCATCGGCCTGGAAATTGTAGCATGCAATATTTTATATTTCATTAAGCCACACGAATTAGGTCAACGTGACCAAACCTTTTGTTGAAATCAAGATCTCACGGAAACTCAACTGGGCAGAATACGTATCCTAATACTCTACTGTGTTGCAATGACTACTCTGCCTACACCTTATAATTCTCAGTCATATAGTCCTATTAGTCCAGCAGCCAGGTCTGGATTTGGGTGGGGGGGTTCACCCCAGAAGCTAGAAAACTTCTGTTGGTGTGGTTAGATACTATGAAGGTTGCACATGAACACCTGGGGGGATGTGGAGCTTCAAAGTGGTGCAGTAAGATAATATAGGCCTCTAAATATGTACCACTTTCAAGTTATACATCCCCCAGGTGATAACAGGCATGGTTCACAGAATACAGGGATACCATTAGATATTTTCTAGCTTTTGGGGTGAACTAACTACTTAAATAGGGCCTTTTTGGGGTTTGGCTGCTGTACTATATCCGTTATGATCATGAACAGGTTGGCAAGTCTAAATGGACTATTTTTTAATGGTTCTTACGAACTTCTTATCGTAAGAACAGTTATTAGCGATTCTTATAGCATGGCTACGAACTGGTCTTCGGCTAAAGCCCACCGCAAACTGAAGGAATCCTGCTGCGTAGTCGCGGCTCAATTCTCTCCGTGTGCGGTGCGGTTAAGACGTTCGTAAGAACCTTTCGAGAGTAGCTCTGAGACTGTGAATAGTCTACAATGAGCAGATATTATTTAAATACTATAACATTTCCAATGTGAACCGACGTGACAGAGGTGGCGTTTGAGTGTACTGTCAGCATTTACATCGTGTGCAGATATAATAGAAAACCACAAAACTAACCATTTCTAATAAAATTATATTATATTGATCTACGATTCCGGCAACAGGAAGTCCCCATATTTTATGCATATTTTAATTCAACAACATTCCGATACTTCCCGGAAGCAAGCAGAAATGCTATTGTCAAGTTCCTTCGTTATGTATGCAAGCTTGCAAAGTAGTCTTTTAGCAGTCGCTGGATACATTGCATACCTAGCAATTCATTCGTGTAAATTAACGAGAAACGTATTGGACCGTAGTTTCTGAGATATTGTACACGTATGGGGCCAATGCGTGCGACGATCCTATCATTATCAAAGAATTCATGACACCATGTCACAAATAATATTTTATTTAATTATTGTCACGTAATACATTGTCCAAAGTATTCAGTAGGCCATGTTGGATTACATATGAGTGAAACGAAGCATGCATAACGAAAGTTATTCAATTGACAAACGTATTCAGGATGTATGATCTGCAATTATTTGCATTTTCCCCGTCGGTGATATTAATCAGGCTATAGCCCTGTTAGTGAGACGCCTCCTATATTCGTCTGGTGGGTCGAGCTGATTTATATCCTGCGACTTCAATGGGCAGAGTTGACAAGCACCGCGTGTTATGATTTTAGAGAGGTCGATATGTGATTGAAAGTTGGGGCAAACGGCGATCGATAAAGACATAAACCATGAGTTATAATATCGAAACACTGGTAATCTCTAAGTCATGCAGGCAAAAAAAAGAAGCTGCCGTTTCATCTAGTGCGTTATACATAGGATATGTATGTGCATATACATGATACACATACATGTATGCTTAAACTAAATATTAGAGTAAATATGTTAAGAAGTTTAATGAATTAAATTAATTGATTCGTAAGTATTAGTATTCTGATTTTTTTTTAAACAGTATTTGAGTTTTAGTTTCCTCTCGCGAAGTCAGTAATTTGGTGTAAAAACATGTTAAAAAACATTTATTAGTGGAATATTGACCGGTGCCATATTGCGAATGTGGCCATTTATATTCACATGTTCTATTTTTCTCTCCCTCTCTCTCTCTATATATATATATCTGTCTATCTCTCTCTCACACACACGCACACACACACACACACACACACACACTCACGCACACACACGCACACACACACACACACACACACACACACACACACACCACTTTAAAGGCACCAAGTACAACCACACAGACAAACCTATTCACGGTTGACGGCTTACCATGTTATATCAATAAGCTTCACCTAACCGGTTATTGAATCCACACGTACCACCAATAGATTGAAAATACATTCTGCTCCTGGTGACCCGAAATACGAGCTGGAATTGAACCGGTCTGAGAGACTGAACATACCTAACTTGTTTTATGACAGTCTTTCAATGCTATATATAATGTTTTGTGACAGTTTTTCACTGGCAGATAATGCTGTGCTAACATTCTCCGTGTGTCATTTTTAATTGTATGTCAAATACTCAATATCAAATACAATTGGTAATAAAACTGTATTATAGTAGTGTTACTCAGTACTACGGCATAACACACCGTATTCAAATCTCGTAAGACGACCTATGTATGTCTGCGTCCGGTTGTATTAAATGCTCTATTAACGTGTCATTAAACCTCCATTAATTAATGACACTTTCACGCAACAGGGCCACGTGAGTAAAGAATATGAACGGTCCATATTATCGAACGCGGTCTGGACCAGGTTTAGCTCTAAAACGCTAGTTTAACGAAACGGTATTATGGAAATGCAGTTTACTGGAAACTGAGTCTAGACCTGGTTTCGGTATGCTTGCTTTATATACCCGGTAATGTAGTTTTTGGTAAACCAAGACTAACCTTAATCCAGGTTTACCACACTAAACGTTCGGGAATATGGGCCCACGTGTTTGTATTACCGGTATACTCTTGGCACCATACTCTTGTTATATATATGATAGGCCCTACATGTATCTTGTTTTTGCAGTGTGTATCTTTTGACCGTGTATACGATCGCGACTTGATTACATTATTCTTGCAAACTGGTTAAATAATGTTTGGCTTCTTTATTCACTTGCCATTACCGATTCATAATTTCTTCTTCATTGGTTGAGCCTATCGTCTACTTATATGTTCTTTCATCTTTATAGGGGGCGTGTCTCCTGGTATGGTGAGTGACCATCGTTAAACATACATACGATACACGCCATACTTCAGCTCATTAGAATATAATATATTTATTACTGTGATATCTCATTTCTGTTTTCCAGCATCCTCGAAACGCAGGTCATTATGACTACACTAACCTCCTTGAAATATTTAACGGAGGTTATGTGTAGTCATTATGGCCTGTGTTTCGAGGATGGTTTTCCCCTTGCATTATATATACTATTGTTTAAAACTACATTTAATTTAAGCGTCTCTAGCATTGTTTAAACGATGGGTTAGGCGCATTGTAAATATGATTGTTATATTATTATTTATTTTACAGTAATATCCTCTCTGAGATGCTGACAAAGTAAACTGAACCTTACCTGACAGCTCGTACATTGGGGTCTAGTCGTTTAACATACTCCCTACTGTACGTGGACTTATATGGATTAAGTACATCTTCCAATGTTTCGTGGACCCCTGAAAACAAAATAAAAAAGAAACATTAAAAACCATGACATTTCAATGTCCAAGGAATTATGTATTGGTGAATAATATAGGTAGAAATGGATGGTCGGATATACCGTTTATGAATGTAATAAATATTTATAGAATGGGTGATCGATGTTCTATTGTATGAATCGATGGTTATGTATGAAGGTAATAGTATAGTATAATATAGGGTGGAAAGGAATGAGTTGTCATAGTATATGAAATCAATATGAAGAAATGAATGGTTAGGTATGAAGTAACTGGAGATATAAATGGTCGGTAAACATATAGGATTAAGGGGTTAGGTATAACGTTCTAAAACAGTATATATAGGAATCGGTGCTTGAGTATGACATGCATTGTTCGTTAACTCTCTCCATATTGAAGGCAACTGGAGATGCCCTACATAGCAGTGGCTGTGCCCAATCTAACAGGGATATGGTTAACGTTACCACTATGTCATATATTCTCGATAAGCATCATCCTTTTGCCAGTACAAAGCCATCTTAACATTACAATTGATTGTAATATATTCTTGTAAGAGGAGGATGGTGATCTTACACCATATTACAAGAGTGTAAATATAAGATGGCTTTGTGGAATGGGACCCCAACCTCGATAAGATATATTCCGGGACGTTTGCAATCAGTTATTCTGCTAAAATGCACGTGTTGACATGTAAATTAATAATGTCGCTATATGTAGGAATGGATCATACAAGTAGGCCTACATATAAACACATCCTTAATGTTTAATGGAATGACACCGTCCGTCGAGTTAACTGGAAAGTTTGTAACATGTAAAATGCTAAATGGTTTTGAAGTAGGATGTTGACATGTACGTAGGAATGGTTGGTTATGTCCTTCCAGGAAATATATAGATATGTAAAATGTAATAGTATGGTGGCATGATATCAATGGTTGACAAACAAACATGTCGAGAATATGATATGTAAAAATTAGTTTCATGTCTACGACATCATTGAAGTGTTTTGAAGTGTATCGTTTCAGATCTCTGAATAGAACAGTCTCTGTGGAAACATCATGATTCTACGAGTAACGCAGGATATTAGACCAAATAATTGTATTAACGTTAAGGTACATCATAAGGTATACTCTCGTTGGACGTGATGTACGAGCATACCCTCTCTATATACATTGTTTCAAAGTTTCCTATCATATAATATAACATAAAACGTCACGCATAGAGAAACCATCCTACGGTAGGATCGCAATCGGGCGAGTATACGCCTAACCATATGATATAACAGCATAGAAATAACAAATGTTCAAATGCTACCTCCAAGAGCAGGCATCGCTGTTCTGGGCCGGAGAAGGTGCGACTTTTTAACTTCCTCTCCAAGTTGAATAGATGTGATAAGTTCCAAACACTTTGCTTTATCCTCAACGGGGGCTTTATCGTAGTAGTACTCCAGGTGCTTGATAAACGCCGGTGACAGGATATCCTCCCCCAGCTGAAATATAGAAGCATACGAAATAATCGTGTTATATCACATGATTTTGCTTAATCTACCATTACGGTCTAATTCCATCGAGATCAAGTTTTCCTACCCTCGCTTCCGTTTCCACGAGTCCATTGAAAGTAGTATGCGGTCTGGACATGACTGCTGTCGCCATTTCGCTTTAATGAACACAGGTAAGCGCAGGTAAACCCAGGTAAAAAGACAGGTGTGCGAGTACTACTTCCCTTCGACTGATCGCAGAGTATTAGGTCCGCGGCGTCTTGCAGACCACTATATGTATACGGGATGGGGATATTAATATTTAATACATGTATATAATTAATTTGCTAAATGATAAACTAGTATCAGGCTGATAGTATAGGAATCATAATAAACGTGCTAACTGTTTACAATCTTGCGTCGGTTAGATGCATAGGCCTACATGATCCATTAGTAGGCTATATATATATTGCAAACCGGCAACATTAACTTGTTACATTATCTACCAGAATTAACAATGGTTGATGTTCATATTTTAAGTATAGGAGCCACATTAGTATAGGAGCCACATTAGTATAGGAGCATAGGAGCCACATTAGTATAGGAGCCACATAAGTATAGGAACCACATTAATATAGGAGCCACATAAGTATAGGAGCCACGTTAGTATAGGAGCCACATAAGTATAGGAGCCACATTATCATGCCATTGCTCAATGCATGCCTTTTTATGTTATATGTATATAACAATGGACAATACATTGCGGAT
The DNA here is from genome assembly GCA_032361465.1 of Lepetodrilus tevnianus. Lineage (NCBI taxonomy): Eukaryota > Metazoa > Mollusca > Gastropoda > Lepetellida > Lepetodrilidae > Lepetodrilus > Lepetodrilus tevnianus. The sequence goes on along the minus strand of JAUTBX010125227.1, from coordinate 4,474 downwards.
GGTAGACACATAGCTCATAATGGATGGATACTCTTTTAAAATAGAATTTGTCCTCGTGTACTCTCAGAATCTACTGAAGTAAATAAGAATTATTTATTTATTCGTGGCGAATGTGATAAGGCGTATGGCTATATGTAGTCATATGGTGTCAAACAGAATGTGTGCTATGCATAATCTATTAAATATTAATATATGTCACAATAACACATGTGTAGTATTAAACCAGCAAGTTGGCAGCAAATAGTCAAAACTCCATTTATTTGCAGTTAACAGTTTGCTATAACATGTGTAGCTATTCGTGCATTATGCAAACGCTCATCAAATATGAATCGTTGTACAGTAAATAGCACTGTGGTCTCGAGATTATCGATGTCACCGCGCGCTTGGTTGTCCATAGACGCACTGTGGTTGTCAGGGGGCGTGACGCGTATCGTCGCGATCGGTGACAGAAAGTAAACAAACGCGAAATTGACAGTTTTCGCTTTTGCTCTATCGATAACCTGCACGCAACTACATACTTTAATTAAATTAACATACCTGTAGAGCATTTAAACATCAACGTATTAGATCAAAATGTGTGATGATTGGCCTACATGGATGGCTAGGTATAGTTTACGTACAGTGTCGTGTTAATAATGTAAACTAAGATACCCGTAATAAATGTTTCCGTACAATGAACTTGGTATGTTTGTATTTAGTTAGTAGACTGTAACGTAATACGAAAGTAACTCGTGTTGGTAGTGTATCGATCTGCGTTACCTATCAACACCGCTGTGATTTGAGAACGAATATCGTAATCATTACAGTTCCCTGCAAGCTCAGTATAAACCAGTCTAACGCATATCAGTGGGGTTATGAGAGTCCATTACGACTATATATATTAGCCTAGGGTTGCCAGTGTAACACTGGGTCGGATTAGATCGTGTTGTCGTGTCTTGTACTGCCGTTGTGTAGCCTATATAGTGGTGTTAGTCAGAGGGACACAAAACATCTATAACAATAGTGTACGGCAAGGAGATCTTTTGTAAGCAATCGTTTTTACACTAACAATCAGTTTTTCTTTATTTATTTTTTACCTGTCCAAATTATACTAAAGTAAATGGTTACTGACTCAATATATTGTTCTCTAAATGTCTCTTGACGTTCGAATAAAGTTGTGTTCTCTGGTAGATCTACGTAAACATTTAGGTGGCTGTTCAGTGACTACGCACGTTGATAATTTGAGGCTATCGATTATTATTGTTAATATATGATACATGTTATAGCATACAAGCTATAAATTACCTAAATATTACCATGATACCATTGGGAATTCATACAATCACATCGAACAACAGAAGCCATCCAAATATGAAAGTTAAATTTAATATTATACGGCATCATTGTCCACTATAACAGCAATCCTGTAACAGCAATTTAATTCTACTATATATGACATGTTTGGAATACTTATCATACCTGCATCATACATGCAGTAATAAATCATGTTTTTATTTATTTTTTAAATTCTTCTTCAGTATTCTACTATGGACATGTGTGGAATACGTATCATACCGGTAGGCCTAACCATACAGTAATAAACCATGTTGTTTTTTCTTCTTCAGTTAATCCATTGAAACGAGCAATGAGGGTTGAGTTGGTTATAGTTCTACAGCTGAGATTGTTACATATTGTAAGAGTGTGTTACAGTTAATAATGTGGGCCTACTTCAAATGTGCTCAGGCACGGTAGAGCGTTGTATGTGTGATTGACATATCTGATATCAACACAATGACATGCTCAATCGGTTCCATTAGAACGATCGACAAATGTCTCGATGAATGCACAATCGTGATTGACAGAAATACTAACGAACGCTCTGAATGCTATACACTTTCTGTGGCATTGGTGTGTCGTAAATCATAGACCGAATCCCCTATACAGTCGTGGACAAATAGGAAGAAGATACACACATTGTTTTTTCTAATATTATAGTTTCACAGTTTGTATTCTCTTATGGTCGTATAAGAGTACATATAAATAGTACATTCATAAACTAACAGGCAAAAGAAACTTATCACTTTTAAAATAAGTTTATCTGAATTATGAATATATGAAAACCTTAAATAAATTACATTAATAATATCATGTCTCTCTGTGTCATTTCAAATTTGTTAAGAGATTCCTATATGGAGATTGTACTATTACATACAGTTGTAATGTCATTGAGTTTTCTATATCATGATTGTATGCTAAAAATGGAAAACTCCCTTTGACAACGATATGTTCTGTTCCTTGTCAAACACGTTTCGTGGCTTTTGGTTTTCGATTTGTACTGATATTTTTTTACATTTCTTTAAAAGTTTTAACAATTGTCAAAAATAATTAAAACTAAAAAAAAAGGCCAGGAATCGTCTTTGACAAGAACTACTCCATATTTGTTCTTGACAACATCCTACGATTGCAAATAGGATTAAATTAATATTATTTCTACACAATACTTTTGTTTCTATAATTTGTTCCGCAAACAAACCAGACACTTGTTTTCATTAAAGTAAATTAGATACGCAAATATAGTAACGCAGAGACCGATACGACACTCCAAAATCGTTTAGGTACCATTGAAGTGCATAGACCTCGATAAACCTCGATCCATATGGAGACAATATTTCTGCCATATTTGTTTGTGCATGATCACTCATGTTTACAGAAAATCAATGAAGGACACACCCAGTATCTAAGTAACTGGTGAACAAAACTTTATCGATCAATAATACTTCACCAAGTGTGCATAACTGAGGGGGAAATAGGCTATAAAATATAGTGATCTCGGTAGTCTGATATATTAGATGGAATGCATGGTAATATATTAAATATGGCGTTTTAGCAGGATATAATGAAAAACAATATCGGACATAAAAACTTCTGATTGATAATAGTATCAGGGACCATGGTCTTTAATATTAGTATGCTAATACGAGTCGATACTGGTTAATGAAACTAGATAACATCGGGAATGCTGGTACTGTTCAAGAATGGTATTTTTAAATTGAAAAGTAACAAGTATATTAATGTGATACTTGTTAAAAAGAGAATATAGAAGTATATACTCGGACTATCATAGTAAATATTCATACGCCGAGGGCGATGTTCGAATGTTAACGAATATAAACGTAATTTCATGACAACTGGTCAATGTATTCTTTTTATTACTGACAAATAGTCAAACTTCCGATTGCAGGTTCTAGACTTACATCAACATCTACATCTACATCTACATTTGTATACGCGACATCGTAACCAACCAGTCTCACCAATCATCATAAAAAGTAGAACAAAGATACAAAGAATGTGGATGATGTTTTAACATCAAAACATACTAATACAGATATATCGAGATAATGCTCATACATCGATGTACAAGTTACACTTTCAACCTAATGTATTTCATCAATATAACTTCAATGTGGGCCCAATATACCATAAAAGAAACCTACCTGTGCGCGCGTATGTCCTAGCACTGTTGTGTTGGATACAGAGACTGGTGAAGATGATTCTCCGACGTCTCATTGGAGACATGTCACGTGTCTCATAGTGCTTGTCTTCTCAGATCGTGTCCGGGGGGTCTCCCCAGATTAAACGTCGCCATAGCAGTAGCTGAAGTATGACTTAGAAGAAAGCGAACTAACGGGATTACTGTCTGTGAATTATTAATAATTGATCGGGTGACTAGGGTAGTATCTGTGACGGCTGGGTTGACGTCGAAGTGAGATGTCACAGCGACAGGAATCAAATGATAGTTGAAGGAACAGTCGGATATAGCGACAGAACTAGGAATCGTAGAAATGTCTACTATAATATACTAATATATTCTATTCACACATCTGTAAACGCTGGGTTGACATCGAATTGAGATGTCAGACTGACAGGAATCAAATGATAGTTTAAGGAACAATCGGGCATAGCGACAGAACTGGTAACAATGGCCATATAGTAGAAGTTACTGGCCTATACTATTCATACATATGTAATCCAGTGTCGCCTATTCTCCAAGGTTAATAAAGGCAGTGTTTTGGTTCTCTGGGCTGGCGACACAATAACGTATGTATAACAAGGTTGCACCACCATGGACCAGTGGTAGTTGTACTACAGTCAAAGAGATACGACCTTTTGGCTTAGGTACAGATGTGACCTAATGTAAGACCTCGGAGGTGACATACTTGGAAGAGAACACAGTACAATAGAGTAGGCCTAATGTTGGACCTTGAGACGCAGACAAACTCCAGTCTGGCTTTGGACCACCCATGGGAAGACGGTCACCATGCTTGGTTGGTTCGTGGTTTAAAGTCACTTTCTAGAATATTTCACTAATATCACGACTTGCATGCATAACGCATATGTACTGCTTGACTAGTCTGGATTTCCACCAGTTTTTATAGTGCTAGTTCACTTAGAATATAATGTCTCAGATAGTACAATGATAACCCACTCAGAC
>JAUTBX010125205.1:0-10520 GCA_032361465.1 Lepetodrilus tevnianus | reverse complement strand
AGATTAAATAATCATAATTTTCCTGTAGAAACTGGAAGGTGGCTGAACATCCCACGAAATGAAAGAGTCTGTAAACTCTGTAATTCCCCAGCTATCGTGGACGAATTTCACTACTTGTTTAGATGTTCTCATTTTAGAATCGCAAGGAAACTATATCTACCAGATAAATATCTAATAAACAAAGTGAAGTGGCTAGTAATATAGTGTGCGCTGTTATGCGAGAGGATAGATGGACCGTATGTAACAAAATAAATCAGGAATAATATATTTAGAAATTAGCATTTTATGTCGTGTGCTTCTAGATAACTCGACTGATCAATGCTATAAAACTGACGAGTATTATGTCATCAATGTATGCTCGTGTATATGTCCCGCATAAATGCAAGATTACCTTACATTTATTCAAATCGGATCATCAAAGAAGTAACAAACTATAGGTAATTGAAGAGCCCATTATAACGGATACATAAACAATATTCTCCAATTTTAGTCGGACGATTCTTCCTGCCCCAGGCTGTGTGTAGTCTCTGCTCATCCGTCGGTTCGAGGAGCTCGGACAATATATCCACCGCGAAGTAACAACTTTGCAGACCAATCGTCAGCGAGAAATTAAAAAAGAGGCCAGGGGGCGGGGATTATTTCTGTTGGACCGTGACTGTGGCGGGGATAAAGAGAAATTAATACTCGTCCCTGATGCCGTTTATCTGGTAGTGCTGTAGAAACTGTTACATCTCACCTGGGGTTCCACCGGAATCTTTTCAATATAACCATGATAACTGTCTGTATATGAGAGCGAGAGAGAGAGGGGGGAGAGGGGGAGGGGGGAAGAGAGGAAAGTAGATGGTATAATATACTTATTATTATTATTATTACTTTGTAAGACCACGAAACAAATATGTTGCCATACTAGGATTTCTTTAACTATTTGCTTAGCGGGAAGCTTGGATCGAGAGAGACTGAAAGAGAGAGAGAGAGAGAGAGAGAGGGGGGGGGGGGGAGTAGAGGGGATACACTATACTTAATATTATTATTACTTTGTAAGACCACGAAACAAATATGTTGCTTAGCGGGAAGCTTAGATCGAGAGAGACTGAAAGATAGAGAAGAGAGAGGGGGCGGGGAAGAGAGGGTGGAAAGTAACGAGGAGATAATATACTTATTATCACTTTGTAAGACCACGAAACAAATATGTTGCCATAGGATTCATTTAACTATTATATTAGCGGGAAGCGTACACGTTTATTGTTATTAGATTACTTACAAAACATTTATAATAAATAAATGTCCCTCATGAGTCATATAATAACTTATAATTAGATATTTTAAAATCGATTTCACAATCTTGAAATGATCATATTATCAGATTATACACACAGCAAAGGATCGAACGAACGAGACAGTGATTGTAATTATAATTTCTTATACAGGCGCAATATAAATGTGGGTTATTTGCTGTAACCATGGTGACTGTCAGCTAGTATAGGTTGTCTTATAGAAATCTAAGTCATAAATCGAAACATGTGTTTGCAAGGCAATTGACCAGAGTAAACAGTATCAATTACATAGGACATACGTAGTCAGATTGCGTAGTGTTGGCATTCAGTAGAGACACGCTGCGTGTAGTAATGGATAAGCAGCTGATAATGGAAGGTTTTAATGTAGGCCTATATGTTGCAGTCAATGTCTAAAATCGGTCAATGTGTAAAATGACTCAAGTGTTCGGGGAATTTTCATTCATAGAATACATTTCTTTAATGCCTGAAATGAAAACCTGACTGCCTTTATTTGGCTCATTGATATGATTGACTGGCATGAGTTTCATGAAAGAAAATGAAGATTATAGTTATAGGTATTTACATAGAATTGAATACATGTTTATGTGTTCACACAGCATTGTGCGAATACATACGAAAATGTATCTTGCCTAACTAGATTTCTTCGTATGGGTATGGCGGAAATGTAGTAAGCGGAGCTAGGAATTGTACCCTTGCCTGGGGTACTAGTAAGTATAGTAGGCCTATAGTATATTCGATTCCCTGAATAATTTGATTGATAAACTGTTACAATCAGCTTATAAATACCTATACTATAGTACAAACACAGAATACATGCCTAGCATTGGATTGACTACGTACAATTAAAAGTATACGAAAGTGTAAATTATATATGTATGCGTGTGTGTGCGTGTGCGTGCGTGCGCGCGCTTATCCACGTCGTAGGCCTACTTCTTATATTGCTAGAGGGTATGAACATATACATTATTCATTAAGTTAGTGATACTTGCAGTATAGCCTTGCATATAGGCCTTGCATATAGGCCTACATGCATAACATAATTATAGTATGCGTTACAAATGCCATTCTTAGAGCAGATTATGTCAGGAATATATTTCTTATGGACAGATTTGTCATTTCAGTTAGCAGAGTTCAGTTTAGCAGCGCGTCAATGAAACAACAATCGCATACATATTATAACGAGGATGAACTAGCAAGTAGTGTCATCTCCATTCACTGAACCGTGACGGGAAGAACTGACTTTCCGGTAGGGGGTGGCAGGTTTCATTCGTAAAGATTGTTTATATTCTTTCATCAATTCTCCAAATGTCAAACATAGGTAAATATGTATATTGTACTAACTATCATTCTGACGACCCGATGACAACTCACCTCAATTAGTTCGTGCCTTCAGTAGGCAAACATATGGTAAAACACGCGTTCCCTTCAGAATGGACTAACCCACTTAATTACGCCACTGCAGGAAAACCTTTTGTCGGAGAGCAGACGAGATCCGAGTACTTTCCCCAGAAGTTGAAGTCATGCCACGGATATATATTGTACACTAGTGTTCACTGCATGTATACAGGAAAATCTGGACGATTCTGTGCCCGTATCACCGGAGAACCCATTATTTTTTCTTCAATGCATATGTTATTGTGGATCACGTGATACAAGCGAGGGCTATTCAAAGCACGGAAAATATAGTATGGAGGATGATGAACTGAATGCTAGAAGAAAACTCGAATTTCAGGGAAAGCCTTTCAGAAGTAAGTTGTTTTACGTGAATGTTAAAATCAGGACGGTGCGACAACGCGTCGAAGCGTACATTGCTGATCTCGGCGGTTCGATCGAGACGTTTTTGACAAACGACATTCATTTGTTTATATCCGACTCTCGCCTTCCGACAAAGAGACCGAGAAGATTGAATGGAAATGTAGCCGGTGAAGCTGCTACAGCCTGCGGCAACAGGCAACCCGTACCCCTGAGTCGGGGTAAAGCTCTGCTTCTGAAAGCCAGGAAAAACACAAACGACAGTATAACTTCTGAAGTGAATGCCGTTACGGATATTCGAGAAAAGGCTGTGGAGATGGGGATGCAGATCGAGCATGTGCATACGTTCATCAAGCGATGCAAGTCGTTGGGAGCGACCAGCAAGACCAAGTTGAAGAAAGCAGATTCGTTCAGTGACATCACGCCTATAAAATGGAACGAGAAATGCTTCCTGAAAGTCGAGGACAACAACTGTCAGTACAAGCCTCTTTACAAGAGGTTGGAAAATTTGCCTCAGCTGTTTCCGGAGAACGCCGGGGGGTCTCCATTCGACGGACGAGTCGTCTTAAATAAGCCGTCAACTGAAAGTACTGCAAAGAAGGACAGAAAGACGAGTCGATTTTCCCATAAAAACGGAGGTTATTGTGAAATGTGTCAGTGTTTGTTCCAAAACAGTCTAAAACAGCATCTGAAGAGTTCAGCTCACCAACGGTATGTGAGAAATAAAGAAAACTTTAAGAAATTGGGCAAAATCATGAAGAAACTACCAAGTTTGAACACATTTCTATTCAAGTATATTCCTGCTAAACGTCCAAGTAGAGCTCCGTGCTATCAGTCCGATTCGTCTCCGAACACGCCCGAGACGTCGCAGTGTCATGACAACGTTTTCGTGTTTTCTGATAATAATTCTGACAATGATGTGAATTGTGCAGATATTTCCGAGAGTGTCGTTTCTGATCAAGTTCAGGACAACCGTGACGGCATGGACGAAACATGCATCCAAACTAGTCATCAAACGTGTGCAACTTCTTGCAGTGTTATTTCCAAGATTGGGCCAAGTCACAATAGCAGCACATGTGACACGATTGTACCAACAGGTATCAGTGACAAAACGTGCGACGCTTTTGATGTAAAATTAAATGACAGTTTTGACAAAGGGGACCTAGAGCTTTCTGACAACGTGTTTCACGCCTGTACCAACCAACTGACTGATGGAACCGACGGTCGTCCGGAGACCTTTGAGAAAGTGGATGCAACCTCTGACGCCAATACGTTGCTGACGGCGAAGACGTCACTGGACTTGGTTTCCGGTACCTCCAAGAACGACGTGAAAGCTGACCTACAGTTCAAGGACTGTGACGCTCTTTCGGGAATGTTTGATGGGCATGGGAAGTCATGCATGTTTTCAGATCTTTCTGAACCGGATTCACAGACGAATACTTTGAAGAATCTTATTGACAACTTGTCTCTTCACAACGAACTCCCGTCGCCGCGTGTGACATACACAGAGCCATTTGACAACACACCGGAAACGCCGGACCCCAATTGTCTGACATCATCGTCAACAGACGTCACGATAACGACCTCCACTTCTACAACTACCTCCAGTGATGTCGACGTGGAGACCCCAATGTCGCAAGGGACGCCATTTTCCGGGTCCGTAGTCGGGACCCCGGGGTCAATAAACCAGAAGCTATTCCTCAGTTCCAGAAAGGGCAAGAAATCAAGAAATCCGACACACTACGAGAAAGACAGCATGTATTGCAGCCACAAAACTAGTGATACAAAACTGAAGTTGTGTCGAGTCGTCGTGACGCCGATTAACCAGAAATCCAACTTGAAAATGTTCTGGAAGGTTCGTAAAACCGGAGACTGTCGACTTGTGTTCAGTGCCGAGAAGAGAAAGCGTTCTGCGTCAAATGACGACGAGTGCATCCACGCTGACACGGACAGCTTCGTCAGCCATACCAAAGCCAGAGTGTCTAGTCATAAAAGCAAACGCCAGAGACTAGTCTTCTAGATAGAACAGTATTATTTGTTCAAATAGAAGAGTATTATTTGTTCAAATAGAACAGTATTATTTGTTCAAACAGAACAGTATTATTTGTTCAAATAGAACAGTATTATTTGTTCAAATAGAACAGTATTATTTGCTCAAACATATTATATACAACCAAAGCGACTTTTGTGATATTCGACTCTTTGTTGATATTGTCAAACAAATCAAAATCTATTTTTTTACGATAATGAAAAGACAATCTATTGATTGCATTATATATATGGTGCTGTATCATATGATTTCGTATGTGTGCACCCAAGCATAACTGTGGTATTTATTTTCTTTAACAAGTGTTGAATTTAAATGACAACATGCATTTAACAATGAAGAAAGTTTGAATAAGCTGCAAAAGCTCTTTTCATGGAATCCCTTGTAACAGTTGATGCAAGAAGAAAGATACCGAAAAAATTGTTAATTCTATGTACAATAGCTTTAACTACAAAAATATTAAAATGCGGGTATGCGTTGTAAAGGTTTACACATATATTTTTAATAACCATGTCATAGTTGTTGATCTATTTCGCTGCAAATTCTCCCCAAATCTAGTCAAATCGGTAAGCTTTAAACAAATTCCATTGTAATAATCGATGGGTCATGGTGACTAGTTTTATCAATACATCTTCGTTTTTCTCATTTATAACGTGTGTGTTCATATACTTTACGTGATTATCACTTCGATGATTTTACCATTGATTACATGTAATCGAAGCACCCGTGCAATCTACATTACCATTCATAGATCTCGACATTCTCAGTTTTAAACTGGAATTCTGTTGTAACCTGATTACTTTTATTTATGGTGACATTTTACTCATTATTAATTTCAGAGTGTATTTTATGAGAAATATTTGAACCTTATTAAAATGAAGAAATATACGCACTGCATTCGTTTGTGTTTTAGTGTTTGACTATTTAATTCATGATGTTGCCAACTTTGTCATACGAAATTACAAGACCTGTTCAAGGCTGTGTTTTTTTAGTGAAACCATTTACGCAAACAATGCAACCGTACTCCTCTTGAACGCGATTGTATTTGAAGTTTATAGTCATATCTAAAGAACAATTATAGTTTGGCATGACATGCATTGACACCCCTATTTCGTAGATTATCTCGGCAAATACTTCATGGAATTTCATTTGCCCTAACCAAAATATATCTTGGTGGATGTATCTGGAATATTCTAATTTGACTGTCGTTCTCTCCTTTTATCTCTCTCTCTCTCTCTCTCTCCGCTCTCTCTCTCTCTCTTTCTCTTTCTCCCTCTCTCCCTCTCTCTCTCCGCTCTCCCTCTCTCCCCCTCTCTCTCTCCCTTTCTCTCTCTCTCTCCCTCTCTCTCTCTCTCTCTCTCTCTGTCCCTCCCTCCCCCCTCTCTCTCTCTCTCCAGCTACGGTGTAGTACCGTCTTGTAATCATGGATAAATTCAATGGAACCATAGAGAGCAAAATATCACCAATTAAATAAGACAACTCCATTTATTTACTAACATCAACCAAAACTATCAATAGGCACTTGGGTTTCCTTCCCAGTTATCAGACAATATACACTAGGCTATTCAATAGTACTTCGCGATATCTAGAGCATATTTGATGTCATCGTCTGTTCCAGCAAATGTCTGTTCATATACACGATCCACGTCAGATTTCCTCTGCTCTTTGTAATAACCTGTAGCCGCGCAACGTTAGACAATATGTAACCTTCAAATTACATATGAATATATTGGTCAAGAAAGGCATAGATATATAATTATTCATGCATACATGTATGTATTTTCCAGTTCCAGTAACGTCTTATTTTGATTTGTTCCGCTTCCGACTGACTTGCACATTTATGTTTTCTTTCCGTTCAATTCCGATGTTTATGAAAGTTTCAAGTATCCCATGTTATTGAATATTTGTGCGATGGCTCATTCTAACTTGAGCACCCGCGTAGGCCTACTGAGCTACTCATGCGCTCATAGTCACGATCGTTTGATCATACGTAGGCCCCTAGGTCTGTCTCTCTGGGTCGTTCGCATATAATATTAGCTACAAGTACAACAGAATACTTATATTATATTATATTGACAGTTGACAACATTCATATACATTATTTAACTTCTTGAATAGAATGCTCGCACAATAGCAATCGATGGCAGATCATGGTGATGAAGTCTGAAAGATATAAATCAACACACCTTTTAAAGTTTTAATCTTATTATATGTTTGCACTGACTATAGTGTAGTTTTCTCAATGTGACTTGTTTTATTATGTCTTTTTCTTTACACTACCATATACCGTACTAGGAGTTATATCCCATACACAAACTATTCCCCGGAACTGCGGTCTATTCACCGGACTTAGACCCAATCCCTGGCAATCTGATCAACCCACGTGACCCGGATTATGAATTTAAAAGAAATTCTTAACCCGAACCCTAACTACGTGTAGTGGGTCAGGCATATTGCTGGGAATTGGGTCGGGCGACCGCGAGTCCGGGGAATAGACCCCACCCACACCTACCATTAACTCTAGACGCATATCCGGTTCTCCACGTCTTGCTTCTGGTGACGTAGTACAGGGGGATGCCTAGCAGCATGATCATGAAGGGTACCAGGTAGTTCTTAGGATTCAGCACGATGGAGGTGATAGACAGCACCAGGAAAAACACTATGTAGATTACCGGGAATATCCAGTGGACCTGACAACGATAATAAAACACATGTATGCATACAATACATATAAAACAAACATAGAATCGATCATCAAAGGTTATATCTATATATGCAAGCAGTAAATAAGTAGGCCTAGTATGTTGCACGATGGAGGTGATATACAGCACCAGGACAAACACGATATAGATTACCGGATCCAGTGGACCTGACAACGATAATAATGCATACAATACATATAAAACAAACATAGAATCGATCCTCAAAGGTTATATCTATATGTGCAAACAATAAATAACTAGGCCTAGTATGCTGTGTATAAATTCAAACAAATGAACTTTTGGAGAGTCGTTTCCGGTAGACATTGAACATGCTAATAGCGTGGACAACAGGCATGATGTCTGAAATTACCATGTATGTATCTGGATTGGCAGGATATTTTTTTCGTATTCGGTATATTCCAAGAATTCCGATGAAATCCCCGCCAGCCCTGAAGAAGGAATACGCACCAAGCGCAGATGTTAAGTCTCCGAGGAATATCATTACGAAGGCCGTAATAAACTGAAACACAGAAATATGATACGACGTGTCGGACTCTTTAACAAAGGTATACGGCGAGTATAGCACCAAGCTGTAAATGGGTATCCGGCAGGATGGAATGTCAACATTCTAGCGCCTCAAACGGCAGATTGTATTGCATACTCCCCACGAAGCTGAGAATGTGAATTGAGCGCACACTGAGCCACTGATCTGGGTAATATTGTACTGCTATGCGCATGCTTCCGAGCATGGATTTGGCACAAGTATTAGACGAATTATTCCAAAATAAGACATAGAAGAATTTTTGAGGACAAGTGGTATTAAGGTGGTCGGATGCCGCTGAATCCGAAAATGACAGTTCCCACGTTGACAGTTGAGTGTTTTGTCTGCTAATTAGCATAAAACAAAATGGCCGCCATAATTTCTGTATAAAACCGGAAGTGGGCTTACGTACCAGAGATATTGTGGATGGTTGGGGTGTGCGTCTCCGTATGTTGACCATACCAAGGAAGCGCGGGAACAGACCATCTCGTCCACCCACGTAGTTGATTCTGTGTGTATGGAAACAATACTAAACGTCTATTTACTACTACTACTACTACTACTACTACTACTACTACTACTACTACTACTACTACTACTACTTTTGAATTGGAGTTTAAATTGCTTTCAAGATTCTTTCACCATCGTAATATACTGTGGCTTGTCAGTTTAGCGCAGGAGGAAACTGGCAACATCCGTAGCGCTAACTGTTACAGCGAACCTGCGAGCCCCGGTTGGTACTGACAAACCAAGGATGGACAAATTAACACTAGGCCATTATAATAATAATTATAATAATAAAAATAATAATAATAATAATAATAAGAAGAAGAAGAAGAAGAAGAAAAATGTAGCATATAAAATAACATAATAAGTGTAATAGTTGTATGTACATACATCAACACATGAACATTCCTCGTATTTATTTTACATCTACAGATATACAATGTATATAATGATCAACGTCGTCAACGTCGTCAGGACAGCGCACCTGCTAGCGGCGAACACGACGGCGTTGGCTATCCCCGCGGCAGACATGGCAACACACGGCAAGATAATCCACCTGAATGTCCCCAGCTTATTCTCTCCGAAAGTCTGCAGTATATAAAAATACGAAATAAAATGGAAAAAAAACACTTAAAACCATCAAATGATACGGCCTACTTGTTGTGCTATACACTATCCTTGAAAAACGGACCATGCCTACTTAACGCCCGTCAAAATTGCATGATACATATAACCTATTTTTAAAACATTCTATATACATTATATACATGTATGATATATTGAAACACATTGGGTCGTCACGGTGAATAATTTTTTTAATGTTAACATCTTTGTTCTCTAACTGCTATGTTATTCTAACATCTGTGTGTATCATTTGCGACATATTGGGCACAAACTGATATTGGTAACAAACATATAGATGTACATGTATCTGAAATTTAATTGAAATATTATTATTATTTAACACATTAACGAATGACGTCGGTTTTGCCGGTGGGCGACTATCGCATTGCTTCACTGATTATTCGTATGATATACCATTACAAACAATATTTACAATCACGTGACCTCACCACGGCCACTGCTACTCCTGACAGAATCTCCTGATTGGTCAAGACAGCGTGGTACGCGACATTGGCCAGAATGTAGGTCACGGTCGGGATGGACAGACCAACCAGAATACAGATAGGAATAGTTCTGGAAAACAAACACTGACGGCTAATTTTCGTTTGTCTTTCATTAAAAATGTACACTATTGATTAATCTACTCAGTCAATTTAAAGATACCGGTAGGCTTAGTCTATAATTTGAATGCCATTTCCACAGTATTCTAGTGATCCAATTGTGATTTGTTTATGATGGGAGGAACACTTATAGCCACTGAATGTTCTGAATCACTGCTAATTGTGCTAGGAAACAAGGGAGATATTATACAATGTTAAATAACGTATGAATATTACCAATATAACACAACATCCACATGTTGTTCATAAACAATGTTATGTGTTTGCTGGGTTAGGCTACTAATTCGTCATTAGACTGACTACCACTAATTCGTCACTAGACTGACTACCACTAATTCGTCACTAGACTGACTATCACTAATTCGTCACTAGACTGACTACCACTAATTCGTCACTAGACTGACTATCACTAATTCGTCACTAGACTGACTA
>JAUTBX010125204.1:0-20570 GCA_032361465.1 Lepetodrilus tevnianus | reverse complement strand
AGAAAACCAGTTAGGCAAATTCTTAGTACTTACGAACTTCTTAGGACTTACGAAGTTTCGAGAATATGGGCCCAGGATATGCTTGCCCTTATGTGTAAGAATACACATTAGGCCTACTCCATTTGGGATATATTGGTGGAGATGCAGGGTCACTGCACCAATCTCTGCCTACTGGCAAACTGTGGGCTTTTACATTCGTTCGTTCGTTCATTGATCCTCTGTAATGAATATTTTTAAACAATATTGTTTTTAGTGAGAACCTGTACATGAAAATGGCGGACATAATCGCCAGCGAAGGCTACCACACACTGGGGTATGAGTACATAGGTATAGACGACTGTTGGCTGTCGAAAACAAGAGACGCGGAGGGATACCTACAGGCAGATCCTGACCGGTTCCCCCACGGAATTCTGGGATTGTCCAGATATGTAAATATAATCTGTATTCCAACGTACTACTTGCATATCCTATAAGTATTAGTATTGTTGTTATTATTATCATTATCATTACTATTATTGTTGTTGTTGTTGTTGTTGTTGTCGTCGTCGTCATCATCATCATCATCATCATCATTATTAGATGATTATTATTATTATTACTATTATTATCATCGTCATAATTAGATTCGTCTTATTATTAGATTATTATTATCAGATGATTATTATGATGAGTATTATTATTTGCAGATTTTAAATAATATTATCATCATCATCATCATCATCATCGTCCATCATCAATGACATCATCATCATCTACTAAATATGTAACGCTACAAAAATTAAGAACATTAATGGTATACCCACATACGTATACAACGCCAGATACCCTGTTATTATGCGAGATATATAATGTTGTTCGTAGGTTCATTCTAAAGGTCTGAAGCTGGGTATCTACGAGGACGTGGGTACCAAGACGTGTGCGGGCTACCCTGGTAGTGAGGGACACATCGAGCAGGATGCGCAGACATTCGCCAAGTGGGAACTGGATCTGGTGAAATTCGACGGATGCAACACGGATGCCGAGCGCTCAGCTAAAAGTAATAATAATAATAATAATAATAATAATAATAATGCATATTTATAACGTCGCGCCTATTCCATGTCGTACACATGCTCATGGCGCTACATAAAAAAAAATGAGGTATTCAGATAAAGTTATGCAAAGTGACATAAGAAAAGATGGGTAGGAAGCAAACACAATGTTAAATCAACATGCAAGTTATATATATATATATCGTTCTGAAGACTATTTACGAGGAACACTTGATTATTTGTATGCAGCCGTAACCATATTCACTGAACAATTAGTATTATGTATTATTTATAAATAGTAGTAGTATTGTGTAATGCCATATAATAATAACATAGTATGTATAAAGCTGTATACGCGAATCTTCAGATTTTCCGTTGATGAGTCAAAGTCTCAACGCTACAGGGCGACCAATGTTATTCACCTGCGAATGGTGGAGTGGAAATAGATCGCAAGTAACAATGCATTTGTTTTATTTGTATACTGTTAAGATGCATACTACATACTGTTAAGATGCGCACTTTTTATAACAAATGTTAAGATGCACACTATATATACATACTACGTAGCAAATGGGTGAAAGATTCCCGCAGCGACTTTAAACTCCATATTCACTCACTCACTAAGATGTGCATTACAGTGTTAAGATGCACACTATACATAATGTTAAGATGTCCATTACAGTGTTAAGATGCACACTATACATAATGTTAAGATGTGCATTAAAGTGTTAAGATGCACCGTGACTACATGCTGCTAAGATGCACACTTAGGTTTAAGCTGCAAACTACATAGTATTAAGATGTGCATTACACTGTTAAGATGCAGACTATACATACTGTAAGATGCACACTACACAATGTTACGATGCACACTACGTAGTATTAAGATGTGCATTACACTGTTAAGATGCACACTACATAGTTTAAAGATGCACACTACATCGTTTTAAGATGCACACTACATCGTTTTAAGATGCACACTACATATTATTAAGATATACATTACATCGTTAAGATATGCACACTACATAGTAAGCCTATTAAGATGTAGCCTACATTACATTGTTTGTTTGTTGTTGTTGATTTTTGTTTTTTTACATTACATTACATTGTTAAGATGCAACACCATGTTGTATTACATCTGCCAAATAAAATAAGGGCCTATGACATGTTAATTATATGATGTGTTAATACTATACTGAACCACAAAAGAAACGTCATATGTAATTGCCATTTAAGTATGGCTTATTTTCAAATGTTCGAATATCAGTGAATAGGAACATCGGAGAAAGACACTTTTTGGTACACATAATTGTTACATAACGTGTTACGTTGTGTTACATGCCGTGTTACAGCAGTCCCACTACTTGCGGAACAGAGAGTACTGTAACACGTGGAGGACACACGGCGACATCGGCGATAACTGGAGCTCCGTCCTCACCATCATCAACTACTACTCGGCAAATCTCGGAAACTTCTCGGGGGTTTCCGCTCCTGGCTCCATAAACGACCCAGACATGGTACTGCCAACCTTCCATTATAATGACAAATGGTTCTGACTACTACTACTACTACAACAGTACTACTACTACTACTACTACTACTACTACTACTACTACTACTACTACTACTACTAATAATATTATTAATAATAATAATACGAATAACAATAATAATAATAATAATAATAATAATATATATAGTATTACATTGCGCTCTTATTATGCCCAGGTAACAATTATACGTTGCAACAACGTCACAAGGTAACATTGTGGACTTTTGATTAATTAATATTCCAGCTGATCATCGGCGACTTCAGTCTGAGCTATGACCAGGAGAAGGTCCAGTTCGGGATGTGGGCGATGTTCTCGGCTTCCCTCTACATCTCTGCTGACCTCCGAACCATGCGACCTCAGGCCAAGTCCATTCTCCAGAACAAAGGGGTGATCGCCATCAACCAGGATCCTCTGGTCAACGGAGCAATACGCTGCTCCCTACAACCTGTAAGTGACTAAATCTTTTTTTTCGGTATGACTACTTGAAAGATATACATGTATTTCAATTACATATTAAAGTGGATCACTATTATATAATCGCTATTACAGTATAGGGGAATTAAGTCTCGTCGGGTATACTTTCCGTTGACATGAAGAAATTCGACGATTGCTATGAATGACGTCTGAATAGTGACGTTTTCATGTGAGGTCACAATAGAATGTCGTCAAATGTGTAGCGCATTTAGGTGTTTGACCCGTTTATGTTCCCGGATATTGAATGAATCTCGGGCTATCTCGTGTCAACTTACGGTCCCTAATAAAAGTCCACGACAACACACACAAAACCACATTATTTATTTTATTTTTAAATATATAGAATAAATTTGTAATTAATTTATTGAATTAAGAATGATCGTTTTCAAAATTAAGTTCTAAGATCAACACAACTAACTGGAGATACATTTTTATTTACAGGGGTACAATATTGAGGTGTGGCGGAAGGCTTTGGTTTCTTCAGGAGACTTTGCACTGGCTTTCTTCAACCCCATTCCTGGTGGAGAACCAAAACACATCAAAATAAAATTATCCGACGTAGAGTTGTCTCATCCAAACGGCTACAATATCACCGACGTCTTCGATGACTTACACATGGGTTTATTTAAACCGAATTCTTTATTGCCGATCAGTGTAAATCCAACAGGAATCGTGCTGCTCAAAGCTGTAGCATTGTAGATTATGTCTGCACTGCACTCCTGTTATAAACAATGACGGGTGTAATGTATAATAGTACACTCCTTGTTATATGGAAAATAAAATATTTATCTTTTCGATTCGGTAACATAATTTTTCATTAGTCAATAAACTCATCTTTCAGGTAACATTTTATTTTCCCATCAACTTTTTCAGTGGACGTGAGTAAAATCAATCTCGCCTTTAACAATTAAAATCTTGGTTCGTTTCCGCTATTTTGGTGTTGTGGACGTAACGGAAACGGACACAGGTTTAATTGTTATTAAATTGATAATAGAAAGAATACAAAGAAACGTTATTCAAATTTGACACCCCTTATTTATTTATTATAATTTTTACTTTTGTTTGTTTGTTATTTAATGCCTTTAAAGATTTGGTAACATTACTATTATGTATATGGAAGTTAATTATTGTAGGATATGTACAATTTGATTTCAAATAACCAATATGGGGGCCTATTGTCGAAACGTTCATACTAACTTCTTAACGATTCTTACAGTATGGCTATGAACTGTTCCTGTGCTAAGAAGTTCATTAGAACGTTTCAGGAATAGGCAGCCATAACATTGCGATACATACAGTAAGATAAAACTTGTTTTATAGCTGACACGTCGGTTTAAAGCTACTGTCTAGGTTATATAAATGGCACACTAACATATATAGGACACACTCGTGTATTTGGACTAAGTTTGAGATAACGTATGCCGTTATGGACATTGTAATGTCAAAGCAACCTAATTCTCCTTTCTTTAACGACAATGGAACCATGGCCGATTTTAATCTGAAAATTGGATATTCAGGATTAGGATTCAGGATTTCTACTAGTCATTAGGCTATATTAGGATACCTTTAACATTAGGAGAAATGGAGCGGACCGCCTGCGAATGGGAACTTCTAACTTGTATTCGAGAATATTGATACACCAAATAATAAATATAGTCATAGATGTCATTTAGCTGCGGTTTCGTAACTCTATTTTGTGCACTATTACTATACTCACGGCCAAAAGAAACTTTACAAATGAAAACTAAATGTATTCACTGAAAACATCCATATATCCGAACGTAACCGATTGCATAAATAGTCCCCCATTGGGCCAAGCATAACCAACTTTTTAAAGCATATTTGAAACAGAACGGTACATGCTTTTCATGCCGAACAAAAAAATCCGAAATCATGTTTTTCGCGACCTACAAAATTCACCCGTGCACTATTGGTATTAAAATGAGACAGCATAGTGGTAGGGTATACAGTTGATAGAAAACCACCAAAAGAATGCCACGACTTCCTGTAGAACAACGCGAGCGAGCCATTGGCATGATCAAAATGGGGGCATCTGACGGTCAGGTTGCATGGACGTTTGGATGTTCCAAAGTTGGTGTTGGTAACCTGATAAATGGATACCAACAGACAAGTCGGACCTCGGACATGCCAAGAACGGGTAGACCACGGGTCACAACTCACCGGGATGAGCGATACCTACGAACATTACACCTATATAATCGTTTCCTGACGGTGACGTCATCAGCGGCAACGACATACGGCCACCGTGTGAGTCGACAGATAGTTACAAGACGATTACGTGCTGCTGGTATCAGAGCCTACAGAGCTTACCGTAGGTAGAGCAGGATAATGCTAGACCCCACGTGTCTCACATTGTTCAAGAATTATTCTACCGGAACAACGTTAACATGTTGTCATGGCATGCACGATCTCTTGGTATGTCACCTATAGAACATCGCTGGTACTACCTTGATCGCCAAATTCGACGAAGGCAAGCCCCCACTCAACAGACAACAACTTCAACAATACATGGTTGAAAAATGACGAGGCATGCCGAATGACGTAATCAGACGACTGATGACATCTATACGTGTATACATGCATGTATCCATGTTCACAGTGGTTACACTCGTTATTAGAGTCATTATCCAGTCTGAAATACCTAATTTTGTTTGAATTCCTTGGGTGACATTTCAATGTAAATTCGGTTTTTGACCCCATGTCTGACTTTCACATTATGACGTAATTGTTACCTGCAGTCACGTTGTGTTTGTTGATGGATTACATTTAGCATTGATCCATTAAACAATATCACAAATAATATTATCCTTATTGTTTGCCATTTCTCCACAAATTCAAATATAACACCTGTAAAGTTTCTTTTGGCCGTGAGTATATTTTAACGTTTCTTAACGTCGGAATGTTAATAATAACAATAATAATAATAATAATAATAATAGGACACGAAATAGAGATACGAAACCGCAGATTTCGTCATTATATTTTGTCAAATCATATAGAACCATTGACATTGTATTATTTACAATGTTCATAGTCTGTCAGAAGCTTGTTTAACAACGTCGAATATCAGCGAAGGTGGATGTAACAGTCGTTATTGTCCGAGGCTGACTTATTATCAACATACCTTTAGCTGAAATGCGGGAAAATAGTAATAAAAAGCACATATTTATTCGTGCTGTCATCTGATATATAAGCCAAAAACGTGGTGTAAAATTAACTTTATTTGTAAAGAAACAAAACCAACTAAAAGGCAATGATGCTTTCCTGCTGGGACAACCACACATGCCAGATAACGCCGGAAGTACCATCTAGCAAGGAGAAGACTAAAATAGATATTCACGTAACGCGTCTATAGAGAATTACCCCACACAGGGTTAGCTCTAAGAATAACAATCCCAGTAGGGTTAACAGCTATTTTAATGGTGTCTGTATACTTGTACGTCCCAATATGCACGTCTTCAAACACGTCTGTTATGTTATATCCGTTGGGATTGGTCAATTTAAGTTCGCTCAGGGTCAAGGACGCCATTGTAGGAGCTGGTCCCGACTCTGGTAGAAATAAGGCTATAGCGAAAGTGCCCGGATGAACCAACTGCTTTAGATACACTTGTATGTCGCCCAACTGAAAAAACATGAAATAGAAGTATTCGGGATTTGGTTCACTAGCAAATATACAATTTTCTTGTCTTTACAAATAATGTTTGTATATCCAGTTTTCAGGAACCCCGCACGCGCCGGATGGTATGATATTACATGTACTATTAAACAAACCAAAAACGATAAACGAGGTCAACGCTAGCACCGGAAGTCGTGGGAGCTTCTGATGACAAAGATATCATGCGCCCAAGGCGGGTTCGAACCAACAAAAACAGTGCTACTGGAAGTACTGACACCATTACTACAAATAGGTCATCAGCCATTCTGCTAGGGGCAGTTAACTTTAAACAATACTAGTATACGGACACACAAAAATAAAAAAACACCACAATAACCAACACCATTTCCAACAGGAAACTAACCTTTTTTACGTAATGAGCCCCTCGACCCAACGGATCCTGGCTGATGGCGATCACCCCTTTGTTCTGGAGAATGGACTTGGCCTGGGGTCTCATGGTTCGGAGGTCAGCAGAGATGTAGAGAGGAGCGGCGAACATCGCCCACATCCCGAACTGAACCTTCTCCTGGTCATAGCTCAGACTGAAGTCGCCCACGACCAGCTGGAACACGAATAGGCGAGGTCATAGGGCAATGAAAAGGTCATAGGTCATTCAAAAGTCAAGCAGAATAGATAGCAAAATAGTAAACTGTGCATCTACAGATCTGCAGCTAAGGCCTATACAACAATTGGTAAACAGCATTTGTATAACGCATAATTCCCGATGGAAATGCTCTGTGCGTATAGATATAATTCAATAATTAATTCGTACTCACTTGGTCAGGATCATTAAATCCCCCTGGCCCAGCCACTCCTGAGAAGTTGCCGATATTCCACGTAAAATACTCTATTGTTGACAGTATGTTCAGCCATTTGTCCCGGATGTCAAAGAAGTTTCTCCAAGTATTGCAATATTTCTTGTTCCGCAGGTACATTTCCTGACCGAAAAGAAATATGACGTCATCATTCTGACAAATGGATGTCTAGTAGGCCTAATACAGTTGAAATATAATTTATTATTGGTCTTGATACGCATGTTCAACGATATATTATTGTAAATCTGTAATTGTCAATGGTATACCTAAACAGTACACATACACATACACCCACCCACAGATACACGCGCGCACTCTCACACACACACACACACACACACACACACACACATACACACACACACACACACACTTATATAGCAATGGTATTGATTATAATGCTAAACATAGGCTGCTTTCTCCGTATAAATAATCATAGAATATAATCATGATAATGCTATTTTCAAAAATGTCCGTTCGCAACTCTCTGTTTAAAATAACGGTCTTCATAGTGACTGATATCGACAAGTATATTCAATGCTGTAAGTTATATATAGTTTATGATGGTATGTGTTTATTTTTGTTTACTTTTCACAAATTTACCTGTGTATTCAATATATCATAGGCAGCCCATTCGCATGAAAATAATATCGGCCGTCCCGTCTCGTTGAGGTGAAGACTCATTTCTGGATAGTCTAAAATTAGGTAAACTATTGCTATTTTAAAAAACATTGAAAGTCATGATAACATATACAGTCAGACCCCGTTATAACGGTCTGCATTAACACGGTTTCTCCACTTACCGGTCAACTTTTAACCAATACGGATTTCCTACTATATACTTTAAATCGATGAATGATTTCATACTATGATCCGGTTGTTTCGCTTATCGGTTAGATTTTAACAGAAACGGAAGTGTCCGCTATACCGGGGTCTGACTGTATATACATGTAGGCATAAGTTTACAATTTAAAGATATGTTTGGAGTTGCAGTGGTGGAAATACATGAAATATATATTTACATTGAGCCATGTGCTTCCATGTGCTATGGCAACCGTCCATTTTAAGGAGATCCACTCCCCACTCGGCGAGCGACTGCGCATCCTGTTTCAGATGGTTTTGACTTCCGGGAAATCTTTTACATGTTTCCGTCCCCACATCCAGGTATATACCTAGTTTGAGTCCCCGAGCATGCATCTATAGTACACAAAGAAATATAAAGAAAATACGATGAATATAGTATGAAGAGTATAGGCTTAGGCCTACATGCAGTTGGTACATCTTACAATATGCTGCTTACATAGTCAGACAAGTTGCGCATCCCGCTTGGGAAAAGCTTACATAGTCGGACAAGTTGCGCATCCCGCTTGGGAAAAGCTCCGGATTGGGTACAAGTTTCCCCTGGGAATCACGAGACTTGGTAGACCAGCAATCGTCGACGTTGACGTAGGTGTAGCCGAGGTCTCGGTATCCCTCTGAGACGAACACGTCGGCCATAGCTCGGAAAAGTTTCTCGCTGAAATTACAATCATATTATTAAAGAATACATAATTTAATCGTGCTTAGTTCTTCTATCAGTTTTAATGATCCTGCTATTGCTATCAATGTAGCTGCAGATCTGTAGCTATAAGTTGCCCCGTTTACTATTTTGCTATCTATTATGGCACACTAAATAGCAAAATAGTAAATGGGGCATCTTATATATCTGCAGCTATAGTACTATGCGGATTATTGTGTCACCTCATGCAATCGTCCGGGTCGTTTTTGCAGTCCAGATTGCAGCCGAATCTATCACAAGGAATGAATCCCATTGGAGGAGTTAGCGCCAACCCGTTGTCCAGGGCAACAGCCACGCCGACACCCGCTAAAAACAGACACGCCTTCAACAGCATCATCTTCATCTGGTGCCGTTTCTTTACGTGGACAGTATATATGAGGCTCTTGTGTTTAACCCTCTCCATTCTGGAGTAAACTGGATATGTCCTAAAGAGGAATATCTTTACCTAATCCAGCAGGGAGAGGGTTAACTTGGGCGCATGATATGATAATAGACAAGATACGATATGATAATGTGACACAGATTGTGTCGCTTGTCGGATATTGTAGTAGAGATTACATATCTAACTTCTGTGTGATATAATTTTTGTTTATTAAACGGGTGAATAGTTTTGCTTTCTGTCGACCGAAGCCTTGAAAATGTAGTTATCGGTTGGAACCAACTTTAGGACAAGTATTACCGTATGTATGTGCTTGAAAGATCTCGTGGTGCGGCGTTTTAAACTGTGTCCAATATATAGATGTAGATGTAGAAAGACGTGAGTGTACTTTCTTGCAAATTCAATTTCAAATTCAATTTATTCTCGAAAACCACCAAATGGTGGTACATGAGAAATGTTTTTGTTTGGTTGAGACTTTTAAGTTTGGTTTTTAATTTATAAAAAAATCTTTTTAGAAAAGTAGAGAGAATTAAATTGTCAAAAACAAATATTTAAAAGACTTCTTTTTATAAAGCGAATAACTTGCCACCAACGTCACTAATAATTACATTTTTTTTAAATCTCAGAATCTTGATGACATTATATATTTTATCTCGGTCACCACGCATTGCACTGAACTACACTCCCTAACAGGTTATATCATGATCTAATATATCGTGTAAGTTTATTCTCTTATCTATATGCTCTGTCTCAAAATCTAAAATGTAATTTTCAAATTCTTCTAATTTCTTTCAATTATCGCAAATGACAACTTTTCTTATATTGCCAAATATTGTACAGCTGTCTTTTTCAATATATTCCCTTTAATTACAGTTATATATCTAGACTCCTTGAAGCGGCATGCCTTTTATTAAGGGTTTTTCTGCTAAGTCAGATAATATGGAACAAAAAACGAGCAAAAAAAACGGTAAAGTTTTATCTATTTAACACCTGGCCTTCTAGGTTTAGTCTCTCATTCTCGTGGAACATTGTTTCAGGTAAGAATACTTCATGTAATTGTCTCTACATTAAATAATTACTATATAAATTGTATGTGCTAAACAATATTCTAGTAGTATTGTATTTATAACCTTAGCTTTGCCGGTGTTATTGAAACAAAATAAATAGCGAAGTTATCGAACGTAACTTATGCCTTTTGTGAAATTACGGGTTTGAATGTGTGTGTGTGTGTGTGTGTGTGTGTGTGTGTGTGTGTGTGTGTGTGTGGGTGTGTATACATGTATACACATATAATGTCTGTGCCGAAATGAAAGGCGTGTGTAATTGATTAATTTTTACATTTAAATAAATAAAAATACAAAAATTAAAATGTTTTAAAACTTTCAGATAATCATGCTCGCCATAATAATTCTCTCCGCTGTGATCTTAACTGCCTCTGCTAATGGGTAAGTCAAATATATACTCAACACAATAAATTAAGGGCCGATGTTTTGTGGAGAAGCTTCAAAGTTCGGAACTCGGTTTCATGGCCTCTAAATTACGAAACTATTGTTGAATACGATGTCATTCTGAACTCAAAGTTTTGTTCACAAATTCCCCTAGCACAAACTATAATATAATAGAACAAACTAGCACGAAATCGTACTCAAAATGTTTCGTCATTACTGGTGTCATTCTGCTTTCAATGCATTTACAAGTTTTTGAAGCGTACCTTGAATCTTTACACGTTTGACGTTTTTCGTTGTTAAATTAATACAAAAGTGGATTTATATGTCAAAAGAAGATACTGACCTTTAATTAATTTCCTTGAGTGTATGTAATACAATGTTACACCAGAAACGGATGTCTCCAATATAACTCGTGTTCAATCGTACTCAGAAAGTTTCGTAATATAGGAACCAGCCCATAGAGACTACGGAACCTTCTTGACTATGTATACGATGCTCAATTCAAAGTTTGTTTCACAAACTCCCATATATACAATATCAGCTTAAGTTTGAAATCGTACTCAAAATGTTTCCTAATTTCGGGCCCAGGGGTGGAGTCATAATAGCTTGGGTTTTCGAGGATGGGGTGGCCTATTCTCGAAACATTCTTACGAAAGAAAAATGGCCATACTATAAAAACCGCCAACATTGTCGCACGAATGTGTGATGCAGTATACAACTAGTCAAAATATCACGAAAAGTACAACTACGACCAAATTACCAATAAAGTACAACTAGTATTTAAGATGGCGGTCATTTTGGATTTCAAAATGGTGGCTCTCAGCTAAAAGACGATGTTTGTATAATCTGCTACAGGCCCACTGCCAGCCCGGAAGCCTTGGCTAAGTTCTCAAAACTAATCAAAGGACAGGTGGACACCATGTTCAGTACTGCCGACACAAACCACAATCACGAGTTTGACAAGGGAGACATGTCCAGCCTCTTCACAGATTACGACGACAACCGTGAGTACCCGTATGTTAAACTTGCAATGATACCGATGTTACTGTTGTTGTTGTTGATGCTGCTGCTACTGGTGATTCTGTTGCTGCTGCTGCTGCTGCTGCGGCGGCGGCGGCTGCTGCTGCTGCTGATGACGATGATGAACGATGTTTGTTTAGGCCTAGGCTATACTGTTATTGATGGGATTTTTTATATTGATATTGATAATAATATTAATTCTGCTGATGCATTTTCTGCCGCTGCCGCTACTTCTGCTGCTGTTGCTGCTGCTTCTGCTGCTTCTGATGCTGCTGATGCTGATGATGATGTTGATAATGTTGCTGATGTTGTTGATGTTCTTGTAGACGATTCTGCTGTGAGTGAGGCCGAGTTCATGAAGCATTTCTCCGGCAACGAGAAAGGTCTGACCATCATCGCCAAGGGACTGTTCCTGGAATTGGACATGAATAACAGCGGCTCTATAACAGACTTCGACTTGGACCTGTACTTCCAGAAACTGGATACTAACAGTGAGTACAGGAAACTACACGGAGTCCCCGTAGTTAGGTCCTGGGATTATATTAGCCTATGTACGAAAATGGCACTTTTGAAAAAGAAATAAACATTAAATCGAATTCGAAATTACAGGTTGAGGGTATCCTTTCACGAAGATCTCTTCACTAATTAGAACATAATATGCATATATTAAGCTACTCTCTCTCTCTCTCTCTCTCTCTCTCTCCCGATAGCTGCAAAGAGAGCGCTATGGTTTCTTAGCGGATAAGAGCGCTTTGTGAATAGAAAGGATACCCAGGCTTCATGATTAGGACACTTTTTTGTTTGGTACAAACTCATGCTCAACTCAAGGTTTTCTTCACAAATCCCTCTATAAAATGTGAGCATGAAATTATACTCAAAATGTTTCGTAATCTCCGGCACGGGGCTTAAATTTTGAACTATTCATTTTCATATATGTTTCCAAAGACGAATAGCGTTTTGAAATTGAAACAACATTACAAGAACAAAATACATTACTGTATGCTATATAGAACAGCAAATCTTTGTCAACATCGGAAGATAATAGAAAGAATATTATTTAACATGGACTTATATTAAATGATTCAATTTCAATATATTGCAAGGGCTTGGTGAAGTTAATTTGCTTCTAGTCCTAAAGTAGTAGGTGTCAGTCTATTGTGTAGATTTGATAGCAGTAAAGTAAAGAACTCAACGCTGACCCAGTGTAACATAGCACAGGGATTTACCTTGGATTCCGTAGTTTTAATGTTGACCGTATACTAAACCCTGTATGATAAATAATAATGATGACATTATCAGATATTACAATAATTGTTTTATTGTGTGTTTCAGCTGACGGTCACGTCTCTAAGATCGAATTCGAAACATATTTCACAGACGTAAGTAAAATTATGATAATTTATCGTAAATACACTGATCGACAATGTTATAACAATTAAATAATAGTTCCTTGTAGAATTAGGTAACCCACCATCTAGAAAAGCGGCATTCACATCTCATAGACATCCTCTAAAACATATGGCAATTGCCTTCTGAACTTCCGGTAATGTCCTATATATGATCATCTAGAACTCCGTCCTGTATAGCAAGCACGTGTGCATGTTCTACAATATACATAAGATAAATGAAGTCAAGTCGTCTATATCTGTGTTTTATAATGTAGGGCCTACACGAAAAGTGGCAACTCTTGCCAAATTCAGATATCCGGAAATTCAGTTATCCGCACGATTTTACCGGGAACGCAACCGACCGGATAAACGGGGGTCGACTGTAAACTATTCCAAACCCATGTTTAAATGTGGGCGTATATATTCTTAAGCAGAGTCATAAATCCGACATATATTAATTTCAAAACAAACATTATATTCTTGTAATTCTATTAATGATTTTATTATAACAAGTTCTACTTTCGTTTCAGTTGTTCACGATCCTATATATTATTCAACTGAAGGCGAATCCCACAATCGGTTAAGTCCTACGGCCGAAAACATTGCATGGTACCGTGTCTATGGAAGTTTTCAGAAATAAACATTTGATTATTATTGCATTGACCCGAACATCAAACGAAGAACAACTTTGAAATATACAACAAGATGAGAGGGTATGGGGAGATGGAGGAGAGAGAGAGAGAGAGAGAGGGGGGAGAGAGAGAGGGAGAGAGAGAGAGAGAGGGGTAGGTAGGTATGTGTGTGTGTGTGCGTGTGTGTGTGTTTGGTGCGGGGTGGTGCTGGTGGTGGTCGATATTGGCACCTTTAAATTCGCATGTAGGACATATTCGATCCAATACCGTTCCTTCCTTGATGTAGTCTACTGGTGCTATTTGTAGTTAGGGTTGATGCTGATCTTTCTGGAACGATTCCTACGATACAAGTCATTTGAGGAGGTATTGGTCTATAGAAAAGGCTTTGGGTCAAAGGATTGGCGCAGAATCCCAAAATCAAAGACGGAGTGGCCTTTATTATGGCGAAGTTACGGAAACACTGGTACTGCTTGGAAACTACTAATTACGTCAACTGTCCCGCAATATCAAGGAAATAAAAAGCCAAACAACTTGTATATTTCAGCATTTTACTGAAACAAAATGAGGACACCACATGGTATGATAAATTAATGATGGACACATAACAAAGTAAGAACATCGGTGGAGTCTTAAATACTAGGCTAGCTTCAACAGTTTCCTTAAGATGATAATTATCATAAATATACCTGGAAATCGAAAGTACATTACCTCCCCTTTATAAAACCGAAAGTAGATTTCATGGAAGTATTTATCACAAAATTGTTTCCAAATGGCTTCAACTACGAATATCTCAACATTACTTCCAGTTGAAACATTTAACTGGTTGCTTCAATATCGTGGCGTCTGCCGATACTAGTAATTTTATTTTATATATATTATTTTTATATTTATTTATGCATGTTTTTGCCAAAAGAATCACATACTTACTTGAAGACAAGTTCACCACTTAAGATATGATAGTTACTTATTAAAAGTAATGTGTATACCTGTACTATTGGCAGGTAAATTATTAAAATTAACAACGAAACAAAATTGTTCATATGTATGATGTGGCAATAGTCTGTGACATATTTATAAGAAATTTGCAAATTACACTTAATTAATCATGAATACAGTTACAATGCCAAATACACATGTTTTTTGTGTGTGCAAACTTTCAATTGTTGTTTATTACAATCCCAAACATGTACTTTTTCTTAAAACTCCATGACTTCTGAACACATACAGCAGTAGTCTACCAGAAAACAACTTCCAGTAAAGAGATTCGATCATTGAATGAACAACACATTCATGGCTTTATTCAATTATCTGAAAATAAGCAGAATACTTTGAAAATGGAATATATTATATTTTAATACAAGCAGCATCTAAATGTTAAGTGAATCTAAAATAAATCTAAAATAAATATTAATAAATAAAAAGCTTAAATATTTGAGGCAGCACTAGTAATTAATGAGTGTCGTAACTTTAGTTTTGGCATAAATCATGACTTACGCCTTAGTTTTACTATAAAAGAAAATGATCATACACAATTTACGCCATGACAGCCTTTCGCGATTCACATGCCAACAGAAATTTGTTAGCTAAAATTCACGAAGATTATTACATACAATTTAACCATGGATGCTTACAATTGAACACATTGCATCCGCAAATATTTGTTAATGCAGTTTCTCCACAAACTGCAAACATTGACTTAGTTACATGAAGGGATCACCACATTGATAATAAATATGAGGGATGTTTACCGGTATTTGGACGTTTGCTATCTGGGACAAGCAGACCTCGACTAAGAAATCCAAAAACATGAATGACAAAATATAAGACACACTAAGATCTACAATATCTGAACAAACGGTCTCATTTATTATTCATGATTGTGAGAAATAATATTAACCTTTCATACTTTTCTACCTCTAAAAACATAATCTCAACCCAACAAAATTAAACAGGTGTCTTTAATAATGTTAAACTCTTCCTTGACAGAATCCAGAAATTTGACTACGATAACATTAAGAGTTTGACTAGGGACACACCCGAATGTGGGTGACAAATATGTAAAACAAATGTCAATAAATAAGGCATCTACAATAATTACTATGTCAAAAATCAACACAACAGATGTATATTGAATAAATAGGAAAACAAGATAGGAACCGGCCAGCTGAATTATGTGAATACTGGTATATTTACGTACGGGTACGGCATCCTTAAATCATCGATTATATAATAACGAAATAAGATGGTTAACCCTCTCGCTGCTGGATTAGGCACAGGCTACTGCTCTTTAGGGCATCTCTGGTTAATTTCAACATAGAGAGGGTTAAAGAACCACTGAAATTATTTTGATATTTTTGTTTTTAAAGATTGAGTGAGTTATTGTTTTACATTACAGTGGGAATATTTCACCCATACTTGACTATAGACTGGGATGAGAACTGTTTAATAGTACAAGGCGTCATAAGGGCCTACTCGGGTTAGTATAGCTGGATGCGCCACCGATCTCTATAAGTCGTAGTATGGCAAGTAGTCTATGAAGTACGGTTAATACAAAAGCTGCTGGGTTAGTTAGGAATGTCAAGCTCAACACGGGAATAGATCTACGATCATCATTACGGTATTAAACAGCCCAATGCATTAACCATCGAACTCTCCACACATTTCATTCCCACATCATTAAACCGATACAAAATAATACATTTTCGCACATTATATCCATTACATAAACACATATATAAACAAGGACAGTAGACTTAAACATTGTATATAACAGTCTATATATAAAAAGAAACGCAGTGTTCTTTAAAAATGGTTTTGCGTAAATTTGGTTTTGATATCAACATGGACATGGGGGGTCTGAAATGTGACAATTATGGAAACATTAGTTTTTTGTTGGTTTTTTAAATAGAAAGAAAAACAAACCATAAGATTATTGAGACGTCTTTTGGACCAAATGAGTGAAAACAAATGGATTTCATTTTACCATATTATATCTTTTATGACAAACTGCCATAGGATTTCAAATCATAAATTGCATACATTTATGTATATAATATATGCTAGTGGTACATCCATTATCAAATTATTCAAGATGTATAAATGAAACAAAAATAAAAACATGGATTAGTTAACAAAACATGTTTGTCTTGAATAAATTAACAACCGACAAATGTAATTAAATACATGTATATCAGATAGGTAATTATAAATCCATAGACGACTTCTTTGTTGCATAATATATCTTTCTTTTCAAATGGTTTAAATTTCTTTTTAAACATAATAATAATGACATTCAAAATAGATTCATGTATAATCGTAATTCTTAGTTTAAAATTTAACTTTAATATATCGCTAACATCGTGTAAATAATAATATAAATACTGCTTGTGGAATGATAGCAGCTGAAAACTTGAAATAGACAAAGATTGAATTCAATTGCGTTGCTTAAATGCGCCAGTTCGGAGTTTCGAATATGTGCAGAATACGCATGCAAATGTCAAACGGTGATAGAACATTATAGTACAATGCTATTAAAATGCTTATCACAACCAACAAAATACTTTAACCCTCTCCATGCTGGAGGCAACCGGAGATGCTTTAAATAGCAGTGCCTGTGGCTAATCCAGAAGGGAGAGGCTTAACACAAAATGGGAGAGGGGAGAGGGTTAACACAAAATGGATGATAAACACGCATTATTATGTGCTTTCACCTTTGACATGCGTACCCATATTCTGAGCATTTTCCAAACTCTGAGCTGGCTTATTAGTGGCTATTATTTAACCCTCTCCATGCTGGAAGCAACTGGAGATGCCATCAATCCAACAGGGAGGCAGTTGACCCTAACAGGGTGGGACAACCATTTCCACATCAGGTCCCGAGATTACCAAACTTTTCTGAGTACGATTTCATACTCAACTCAGAATGTTGTTCATAAAACATCATGTTTTTGAGCATAACACGCGAGTTGAGCACAAAGTTGAATACTCAGAAAAGTTTCGTAATATATAGACATAGATTAGCACAATCCAGTTTTATAAGTTAGTCATGACTAGTTATAATACAATTAGAAATCAGTCACAGATTACACGCATAATGGTCATATCAGGGTCTGGCTAGACGAAACTAACTGAACATTATATATATTATTTTATCATGTTATGGCATCGGTCACAATTCCATTCTTGATAATAATCCATGGTTGGTCTCATTTAATTTATTTAACCTTATTTATTTACTGAATTTGTGTTTTTCATCTCGGCAGTAATATTTCACCCACATGCGATGAGAATACTTAGCATTTGTAAAGATAAAGACTATTTATGATACTTGAAGTTGAAAACTTGAAGACATTTGTTTTATCCAAAATTCAACTAAAGTGAAAAATGTCATATTTAATGGAATAATTATACTTATTATACTTATTATTATTATTGTTATTTACATATTATTAAAAATATTATTATTATTATTATTATTACATGTATTATTATTGTTAGTATTATTATTAGTTTAAAATTTAAAATTGATATTTAAAATTGATATATGGTACAGATGAAAGATTATGAGTCTTTCTAATAAAATGCAATCATATATATTTATATGACAAAGATGAAGTCAGCCAGATGAAAATAAATATTGCACATCATTTGACACAAACCATGGGAGACAATTCATTAATGAAAATTGCAATCCTCCATGAATATGGCAGGACATAGCACATCATATAAATATTCCTCAATTCTGTTCACACAGTAACAATATAACAAATGCATGTTCATGAAAAAAAAAGATGCAATTATGCAACATGAATTGACGATGAAATTATGAAATGATGCAAGTTCTGTGTGACTTTCATTGTGATCATGATAATATGACAAGACTCATCCAAAAAAAAATGTTTGAATTAATTCTCCATGAAAATTAATCCAAACCCGCTTAACAGGATCTGGTAGTTTCTAAGCAAAGGGTACCACTCAGGGTACCATGGTATCTCACAGGATACCAGGACATGGAAGTCTTCACTCTTAATTCATTCGCATCCAACCTGAAGTTACCTCCCTTTAAATATCATAGACATTCAATATTCGCACAATCATAACTTTGGTTTTTTGTTTTACTCTATAGGAATGTTTGCAGTATATGGGGAAATTAACTAAATAGAATAACTTCATAAACTCGATAATTTACTAACAATTATACTGATGAAATTCAGTAAACAGTAACTTTACTAATCAGGGATAGGAATTGACATTCGCTATGCAAAACAAAATTAAATCACACACCATAACACCTAACAACCATCGTAAAACTAATTTCAACTTTGGACTTGCAATCATGGAATGTTCTTGTCTACATACTACGACAAATAAATAATATAAATATAATAGCAAAAGCAACTGTAAGCGAGAATTAATACCAACAGTTTCTATATATTATAATGCTATGGTATCAACTCAAATACGGCTGAACAAAGTTGAGTTTCAAAGGGACGCAACTCCAGGCGCTCTTATCAAAATCTTTCATTCCACATAATATATAGTAAACATGATTTTAAAACACCTTAAAAAGAGGTGTGCTCGTAGGTATTTTGTACAATGGGACTTGGAAACATGCTCGTATGGAATATTACGAAGATGAGGATATACGTGGTGATGACGGTCTAGACGATCTATCGGTCTGGCGGCCGCTCGGCTATAAATAAATGCCGTCTCTCTCGGCAGTATCGTTTATGAACTGGCCAATCACGTTGTTGACAGTAGGTACCACAATATCTGAAAGTAATTCATAAAAGAAAATTAGGAATCTGAGAAGAAGAAGAAATGCCAATGGAGAGAAATGAACAGAATTGTTTGCAGTAGGTACCACAATATATGAAAGTAATTCATAAAAGAAAATTTAACATTTAAAATTACGAATATTTTACATTTGATGAATTGTAATAACTCAATAACAGTGTTTTACTCACAATTAGTTCGAAAA
The DNA here is from genome assembly GCA_032361465.1 of Lepetodrilus tevnianus. NCBI lineage: Eukaryota > Metazoa > Mollusca > Gastropoda > Lepetellida > Lepetodrilidae > Lepetodrilus > Lepetodrilus tevnianus. The sequence goes on along the minus strand of JAUTBX010125204.1, from coordinate 613 downwards.
GACATAATTCTATTACAATCTTAGCATGTTATGATTTTAATAATTTACACATGTTTTATGAATAATGGGAACAATTTGGAATGGAGAAAATGAGAATTACGAATGGGGAAAAGCGGAAAAAAAACCAGAATGGGGAAAAGTAGAAAATGGTAGGAAATATGAATAGGGAAAGTGTGAATGGAGTAAGAAAGGATAGAGAAAGTGTGAATGGGGAAAGTGTGAGAATGACATACCTGACTTCTTGGCACCGACCGCATATACTGAACTCTCGGATTTCTTTCTCCATGTTGGTACATGGTGGGTAATGGCACTCATAGTACACACAGCTGTCTTCTGTTGGTAGGAAAATAGTATACTTCAGTATCCAATGAAATCAATGCATATACAGGAATGGGAATCTTCCATGGTTTTCCATGGTTTTCCAAGATTTTTAATGACATACCGGGTATGTTAAAGGAGCAAGATCATACTTGCACGTATTTAATCATAATTTTTTTATATTTTTTTTATTTTTCTATATAATATTAGCAGTTAGTAAAAATATATTAAAAAAATATACCATAAATATATAACGCTACATCGCCAATATAAAACTAGAGTGTTTCCCCATCTA
>JAUTBX010125182.1:0-10523 GCA_032361465.1 Lepetodrilus tevnianus | reverse complement strand
CTCGGAAAATATCAACTTTGAAGGAACTCGTGTCGTAAAATCAATATGTCACACTAGCTCGTGTATTAATCTCTATACATATCGCTGTATCAGTGTATAGTAACTGGAGCAAGGAGTGCAACATCTTTGAACAAGAGATTTCCACAACATACGCTTCTTTCACTTCGTTATTGAAGCGGACCATCAATATAATTTGAATATTCTTATCGATTAATTCTCTACCCATCTCTATTTCCCCATCTTTTTCTATCTCTATGTATTTGATAAATGTGAACATAGGTTATTGACATAATAAGAAATAGGAAAAACTTAGCAACTAGTTTTCCTTTATTACATAGATCTAGGCCTACTATAATCTTAATCTCTGAGACTGTCTTAGCTGTCTATATGTAACAGACTATTATTAATGTTAATGGGGTGAATCTGGAGAGAGAGAGAGAAAGAGAGAGAGAGAGGGGGGGAGGGAGGGAGGGAGAGGAGAGACATAGAGAGAGATAGAGAGAAATAGAGGGAGGTCGCCATAAGTGTTCTCGTTTTATCTTGGCGTTCTCATTTTAAAATTACCAATACAGACCATGCATTAGCTTTGAAGTTTAAATACAGCAAAGTTCTCATTACACTGCAAGGTATCAACTCACCGTATACCTGAGACACAGCACCACGTAACGGACTACCGGTAGGTAGGACCTATTCATTTGAAGAGGTGGCTATCACTGATTACTACCAGGAACATACATGTATGCAGATGTAAGTGCAGCGGTAACCACTCAACATTCCAAACATACGCGTACATATTACTCCGTGCATGCAAGTTCAACACAAGCCGTTAGCAGACCAAGCACCTCCTGCTCGTCAATGAAATACCACTCAGTTATATCATTCGAGTTACAGACTGCACCTTACAAACTGTACCAGCATATATCACGTATTTGATGAACCATGTCGGCCATTCAAAGTAGGCTTACTGGTTGCAAGCTGGGAACCTCTACGCCGTCCCCTCCAAGACACAACCTACACATTAATGTAATCTACAGGATTAAGAAGGAAGTGAATTATTAATGTGTAGGCACTTAGAATACGCACCACGGCAGTATGACTACACTTGTAGAGGTGGGGTGAATGCTATAGATTAAGGCGGAATTATTTTTTAATTTGGTGGGTGATGATAGATGTGGAGGGGGGGGGGAGAAAGAGAGAGAGAGGGGGTGGGGGGTTAGAGGTATTCTTCAGATCATCGTGTCACTGCTGCAACATTACAGATATCGTATGGTGCAATCTCTAGCCAGATGTTAAATTTAGTCTTACGTCAAACTGTGTTTCAGAAATCTCCTGGCTCTATGGGTTATGTATGTATTGGGAGGATAATACTATAAATAGACGGTCTAACACGTACGAACTACGGTTGATACAGATTTACAAATGGTCTTGTGAACTAACTGTTCTATTTCAGGCTTAATTTCTGTATTTAATGTGTGCACGCACAGCTACGACAGGAATTGCATTTGTCTTATCTATAGTAAAAATAGCAATGAATGTCGTAGGAATAGAAGTATGCCAATGGCATGTTGGACGTGGCGCACAGTGAGCGGACATTCCGTTGCTCAGAAAATGCTGCAGCTACATTTGATTTTAAGTAAACATTTCGGAAGCCGCTACAAATGTAGGTTTGCAATAATTTTAGCTAACCATATTCTCAAAACTTATAGCTATAATGGACTTGCACTTAGAGCGGGTTCCGTAATTTTAACTTATAATCAATTGCAGCTAATACGACTGTTCTGTACTTGTAACCACTATCCGGAGACATAAGATATAGTGCATGGATCTTCTACATTAGTATTATGTACATTTCAGAAAGTGAAGCTGACTCCTCGTGGAATCACTGTCAAGGCCATCATATGATCCAGACCACCACCCATAGTCCTGTCCCAGAGACATCAGATGCAGCAACTCTTCTACACGGACGAATTACACAGAACCGATATCTTTAACGGTTCGATAGGTCATTGGACGAGATTAGAGTAATACCTCCGACCCCCACCGAGTTACGTCTGTCAGTATAGTATCGATCTACGCTTTGACTTACGTCTTCTCTTTGCCGATAGCTAACATACTGCAAAAAGAGCGCCGTGGTCTCTTGTCTTAGTGGATAAGAGAGCTTTGTAATATGATACCCAGGTCCAGGATAAAGTTACAGGAAGCTCCACCAAGATACCACAACACTCTCGTATTTACCTATCTGTATTTTGAAATGTATATTGTCATGGTATGTTACCACTCTGTTTTTATTCACCACATGGCATCTACATAAAAACAAATCTTCTTCTGTTCTGCTTCTTCTTCTTCTCTTCTTCTTCTCCTTCTTCTCTTCTTCTTCTTCTTATTCTTCTTATCTTCTTCTTCTTCTGCTTCTTCTTCTTCTTCTCTTCTTCTTCTCCTTCTTCTCTTCTTCTCTTCTTCTGCTTCTTCTTCTTCTCTTCTTATTCTTCTTCTCTTCTTCTTCTTCTTCTCTTCTGCTTCTTCTTCTCCTTCTTCTCCTTCTCTTCTTCTTCTTCTTCTTCTTCTCCTTCTTCTCTTCTTCTGCTTCTTCTTCTCCTTCTTCTTCTCCTTCTTCTTCTTCTTCCTCTCCTTTTCTTCTACTTCTTCTTCTCTTCTTCTTCTCCTTCTTCTCTTCTTCGTCTCTTCTTCGTCTTTTCTTCTTCTCTTCTTCTTCTTCTTCTCCTTCTTCTTCTTCTCCTTCTTCTTCTTCTATGTCGCTTATCAGCACGAGACCGGTCTTTTAGTGGGTCTATGGACAATAGCTTCATGTACCTTGTTCCACCAGTCTCCTTAAAATCAGATCCGAAACTAACGCTCAAATTGATATGACACCAGTCTCATTAAAATCAGATCCGAAACTAACGCTCAAACAGATATATATGATACTCGCGCGTTGAGATCTGATTTTAATGAGATTGATATAACACTTGCTAGCTGGATATCGTTTATCAAAGCGCTCATATTTACTACGAGACCATAAGGACTCTCGTAACCATCTCTAATACATTGGAATCGTGCACTCACGAGAGCGCTATGGTCTCATAGTGGATATGAAAGCTTCGAGAAACGATACCCTGGGCTGTGATCTGTGATCTGATTTTAATTAAATTGTTTGTTCCATAGAACGATCGTAAGCGGTCGATAGTTACGACTCTCTCGTAGCGATATATACGTTCTCTCGGTGGCAGGCAATCATATATAATCATGGCTGCAAGCACATACTACTAGTAGCCTACTTGTAATTGGGCACTATTCACAACAATTCAAAAATAGCACCCCACGAACCTATAATAATGACCACATTGTTTCCATAATATTGGAACTGGCATATTCTGTAACCAATATGTGGAACTCAGACACGATCTAATACGTTCGCAGCGAAATTACAAATCATCTTCAGTAATTATTCTAGCAGAGCCTTTGCAATGTATGTAATTAGGACAACTAATCGCATTAGGAATCTACGTATTATTTTATTATCCCATTTATATAATCCAAAATATTGATTTCAGGGAAGACGTCAGCGCTTTAGAATTACCCGCGTTATTATGTGAATGGTGTGATGGCTTGTACGAAGAACTGCGTGTTACGGTGGTGAGATATGGTCCGGATACAGTAATCGTACTTATATAATTAATGAGCACAGTCAATGCGAAGGTCGGTCTACATGTATACACGAGCTACACTATAATGTTGTCATATTTCGTAGACGAGTTTACAGTTATTGGGTATACATGTAGCTAGGCTCCTACGTGCAATGCAACTAGGATTATTATTATTAATAACAATAATGTTGTTATCATTGTACATGTATTCAAATGATTTTATCAGTGTTCAGAATAAAGTTATTCACGTAATGTTGGCAAATCCGATCAATGCAAATATGCATCATCTGAAACAATGGCATAATTACCTTGAAAACAAAATCAACAAAAGCAAAGTTCCAAATCCGTTCATAACGAATGATGCAACCATACTTATCTGAACTGTCTGCGAATATCATACTGTTACTTAGGTACCGTTACTTATCTATCAAATGTTGGTACACGAGAACTTGGTATGGACCGTACTGCGGCAGTCACAACATACACGGCATTGGAACGTCGGCAGCAGGCAATACTCACAGGGATATTAACTATGTATTCAAGCAATAAGATACGCTTGCTATCACATCAGATTAGATCGTATCACAGTTTGGAATTATTATAATGGTTTCCCTTTCTGCGACTTGAATAGTAACCCAGGCTCAGTGCCAAGTTATACCACACGTAAATCAGAACGTCGCATTAGCTGCGGTATTTTGGTTCGTGACGTCACACTGGGGGCACGGCGGGGGTGTGACCAATCAGAACGCAGTATCCGGCCACATCCCAAAATTATGCATACAGAGATAAACAGGACGATGCTCTAGAAAAATACCTGCTATATTTATCCCATCAATATTGGTAGAACCTGTAATCCCCGCCACACACTCCACGTAGTATCATCATTACACGTGTTTATGAGAACAACCTGCTGATGAAATAGCGTCTACTGTTTACAAATCTATCCAGAGCTCTGAAGAACTGCACCAACGTGACCTAGCTTCATGACCTGTCGATCTAGGCCACACGAGTCTATTATCCCTGTATATACCTGGCTGATATTGTAGTCGGTGCCATCTCGAGAGAGTCATTGCTCATTGGTCTATATACGACTACTTTCACTAAGCGTGTGTGTATTCTATGAAAAGGATCTGTGACAATTTACTAGTGTGTTACCTCTAATTCCTATAATCTACAATTAGACCTACACCATCACCTGCATGAAGGATAGGCCTATACCATTCGTGTGCAATGAGGAAAATAACCAATGTGAATGTTCAGATGAAGTCCGAGAGAAATACAAGAAGATATTCAATCATGTTTCGTGGAATATATTTCCCTAATTGAGACTGTCCACAACCTAATCCTGGACACGTGTGTGAAAAGAAACAATATTCATAATTAGGAATACTTAACGGTTTGTATACAAACAATGTAAACCATGTTTAGTTTCCTCTAGGAATATTTAACATCCGGAGACAATTATTAGAATGGATGTTATCACGTACACGTTGGCATGCATTGCCGTGATTTTGGTGATGACATTGTGGTTGTTAAAAAAGAAGACTTTGGGTAAAACATCCCTGCCCGGGCCTTCAACGCTGGAGGCCTTTAAATGCCTTCTGAACACGTCGTCGACAACGGGCCTTCACATCACCGCTTACAATTGGGCGGAAACGTACGGCGACGTTGTAGCGTTAAAACTTCCGGGGCAATCAATCGTGTTTCTCAACGACGCCGACATCATCAAAGACGTCTTCAGCTCTGAACTGAACAAGAAACTTGCCAACGACAGACAATGCACATTCTCTACCAAGTTCGTCTTTGACAATGCATCACTGGGATTCATCCCGGCTGGCTTGGAGCATTCCCGGCTGAGGAGACTGTTCCACGCTTCTCTCAGGACGTACGGTGAAGGAGTGGAGGCATTTGAGTACGAGATACAGAGGGAACTGGACACGGTGGTCAGTGAGATAGAAGGACAAGACTGTATTAACTTGGAACAATGTCTGTCAACGTCTTTGATGAACTGCATCCATGCACTGGTAGGTGAATACTAATTGCGGTACAACTTTCAGCTACATCTATATATATGAATTATATTAAACAATAACTTTTGAATGGGTACCTGGAATTATGACATGTGAATGAAAGTAATTCTAGCGCCTTGAATGGTAGCTTGGGTTGTATACTCCCAAGGGAGTTTGAAAAGGGGAAAATGAGAACACACAGGTCCATTGAGCGGAGTAGAGCTTTGAGCACGTTGTTGGACATGGATTTGGAGAAGTATACATGCACCTTTTATAGTATAATAATGCTTTTATTTTTCGGATTTAATCGTGTATTTCTTTTTACGGTGTATTATTAACAGGATACGTGTACAACTCGATAATATGCTCATATTTGCAAAACTTATATTATGCAAGGCTTTAGCAGAAATACAATCTGTTTTAAGGGCTTAATATAACAAATATTTATAGTAGTTTTGGACTAGTTCTTAGCCACAAGCAAAATACATTCAATTGACGTACATAAAATCATGTTTCAATCTCATTAAAATCAGATCACAGCCCACCTGTAATTAGCGAGTGTCAAATATCGTACACTATATTTATGTTTGACCGTTGGTTTCGGATCATATTTTAATTAGACTGATCATGTTTGTACAGTAGGACTTCGTCGTCAACCTGAACGTTGTCGTAGTTCGTGTTGCTTAATTATAGTAATTCAATGCACAGGGACATACCGGTAGCTCAAAGTAGTATGGCTACATTTTCTAAGAATTCAAAGTTTTCGTAGAATTCCTTCAAAGATCAGTTAATGCATCACAGATAATATGTTTGTATAAACGTTGTCTAGAATATACATGTTTTCATTAGCTTAATAGCACAATGGAGTTTTATAATAATAACAGTCATACGCGATATAAAGGTCTTTGTGGATATTATTTAGAGCTTCTTCTTTGGACTTATATCTCGAATATAAAGTAAAAGAATGTCTTCAATTAAATATGCAAACACGGTTGCCGCAAACACATGTATTAATATTCACACATTTACTTGGAACTATATTTAGTCTGCGTACTTTAACTCAGTTCCCAACATATTTGCCTATACAGTATACAGTATAGTGTTTGTGATTGTGACTGAAACTCAATATTATAATAGTTTCTACAGTATATGTGATAAATACAATCTCACATTCGTGTTTACATATTACTAAATGTATTATACTCGGCGACTAAAATTATATTATGCTCGGAAGAGCCTCGCTTAATTAAGTTTAGCGCGTTTAATAAATTCAGTAATATATGACCACTCATATGAGATACTCTATCTAGGATATTAAAATGCTAATACAATTGTGCATATTATAATTAGCTGATTGAAATTGAGTGAACGTATTCTCCTAATACTATCAAGATTCAATGTCTAGTCAAGTACGATGTTGACTGCAGCTGAATATACTAGTAGACAATACTGTTATACACGAGGTTTGCAAATACTGTACTCAATACATGGTCTGTTTTCTCACTTGTCGGAACTGCATTGATTGTGCGTGGGTGGCAGTGAATGCATCAATAAACATCTACTATACCAATCTACTTCCCACTTATACCAGCTGCGGCTTTCTATATAGGTAAATAGTATATTTACTAAATGCACATGTTAAACTCATTCATATTAATAAGAGACATTGTTTATTTGACCTAGAATTCCATTCATTCAATCATACTCCGTTAATGTAGACTTTGACGGCTATTTAAAAATACCCTATTTGTGTTGCGCTTTTACCGAGCTAGATATATGTGACTGAAATAAAATATTGCATAATTATTTGGAAGATACAATTTCCTTGTATGTGAAGAGGATAACTTATCTTAAATGCTGTGGATGTTAATATTGATATATATCGAAAACACTTGTCTAATACATGTATTACCCTTAGAACGATGTATAAACTATATCTCAGCCATCTATCTGCAGTTAGATACAGTAGGTACACACAATGTAATAGTCCATATATAGAGGCGATTGGCAGCTAGTCGGTAATCTTCTCAATAAATCACATTGTGATAATATACTGATCATGTACTTCGGTATAATAAAACCTATTAATAATCTAAATACGGACGACAAGCTGGCGTACGATCCAACGCTTAGAATAGATATCTAACATAAATCAAATATTAATGAAATAAATTACAGTACATGCTCCTGTTGGCTTGAAACTGAGATACATGTATACATTGTGTGTATCTATGAATCCAGTCAATTAACAATCGTGGCGGAAACAAGATAACCAATCCGATATCTCTTCCCATGGGTGGTGTTTCACTGGCGTCCTCCAATGTGAGAATGTTCGACCAATGAGTACAATTATTCATACATGTTTACCGTGTCCCCTTACGATATGGAACTAAAATTGCATAACATTAAATTGAACAAATGGATCTGACGAAGCTGTATCTATTGATACAGTATGCTATTAGTTTAATTGTACAAATCTCGCACTGAAATCGGCAACGAATAGTTAAATGTATAGACTAGTCCCTTAGCGATACAAAATAAATGTGCCATGTCACCTGATTGTGCAGCCAACCATCGCAATGTCCTGTTATTATAAGATTTCATGTACATTACATATGTTTCTTTCCTTACATGCATCTATATAGTGTATCTGTAAATATGTACATGCGTAATATATGTAGGCCTACATGTTTACCACAATGCCGCACCTAGTTGACTTGTTTAATAAGCAACGCTACTACGTACTATAATTCCTGAAGCCTAGTCATTATATTAGATGGCATAACATGGCACATACATCTATATATAGCTTGTTTCCATTACTAGTATAACAAACAAAAAACTAAACAAAGAAACAACACACACATCTTTTTAACTCTACTAATGAATTTAATTCGAGGTTATACCGATCAACACATCATCGTTGGTGTTCACAAAGTCCACATCTATCTAACTGCAAGTAACTATACGTAAAGGTCCCTCCACAATAATGTATCGCCGGGACAATCACCGGAGACAACAAAAAGAACCGATTCAATCGAAATTTGTCGTTGCGAATTTCGCTTTTGGTGTGCAAGCATGTAGATAAATGAATAGGTTCTATCTAAGAATGTAAATCACAGAGTTTGTCGCCGCGAAATTCGCCTCTTATCTGGTGTGCAAGGACATAGCGGCTGAAAGTCGGTTATGGAATTTCCAAGGATAGCATGTAAAACAAGGATTTCCGGTGATAAGTAAACAGATGTGCAGGCCTGGAGTTGATGAAAACTCCAGATACAATCTTAATACGACGTTACAAAGAATCGTATCCTTAAATTTCTGTTTGATTAAGAGATGAATTATATTGTTCAGCATGGTTCACGGGTAAGAAATCGGGATGCAACGTAAGGTACGTAAAAAATACCTCGGCCATGCACATTTCGCCTATACGCTTATCACCAAAATCAGTAATCTGAGCACGTCTAAAAATAGACTTGCAGCCCCTATTCAACACATCATCTTCTTACGCTTTCAGTTGATCGGGAAGCGGGCACACCGGGGTGACGCTTCTCTGACCGCCATGCTGAACTTCAACAACGCCATGAGTCGTCTGCTGAGGTATGAACTGGACGCAACGCTGACCATGTTCCCGTTCCTCCGGCTGCTGCCCGGCTACTACAAGGACATCTGCGACTCTGTCTGTGATACCAAGTCCAAACTCATGCAGCACTTCTTTGTCCACGTCAAGGTACGAGTAGATTCCAGGACATTGCGGTAGTATTGTCTTTGAAATTGGTTATAACGGCTTTTAATTTTTGGGAATTAGGGTTTATAGCCGCGGAAGAAAACCCACAACCACAGTAGCGCTGAATGTTGCAGTAAACGCGCGAGCATCGGCTGGTACTGACAGTCCAAATATGATCACCGTACTACCACGGTAAAGACCTAGAGTCTACATACCGCGCATCCTATCATGGTTGCGTCAGAAGGTAATCTTCGCGAACATTGCAGCCCGGATCCGCTTTTAAGATTAAACTGTTCATCTACTAACAGCAGTACTCACAAGATATATTCTGTTTGTACACATGAGTCGGTGGTGTGATAGTGTGCTGAATATTGCAGTAGACCTCCGAGCACGTGGCTTGTATGCGAAACAACGAACCAAAGATGACGACGTTCCCTTCAGGAATAAGCCTAAATATGCCCATATCGAAGCCCTGTCCAGTATTCTTTGTCAGATACACATTGTATAATGATATACATTGCAACACGAATATACCCATCTATACTGTGGTGCTGATTAGCGAGGTTTTACAATCTACGTCTTGACAGGGTTCTACAGAGACGGAGTCTGGTCGGGGTTTCATCTACAACCTGCTGACAGCCCAACACGAGGGTTCAGAGGGCAAACGGACAAAGGTCACAGATCAACACATTAAGTGCTTCATCCTCGACTTCCTAAATGCAGGTAGGCCTATAGTGTACATGCTGTTCTCTTATACTTGAGGCCGGGTCCCGCGTTATTCAGAATAGGTGATGGCAATAGCACAGCAAATCTAATTCGTCGACTCTTCCTTGTTGTACTAAGTAGGCCTATTACATGAGGAATTGACCATGAACTGGAGTCGCTAGTCATGTGTACACGCTGACATAACCATCTTCCATCAGTGAGTTTGCATTGGCATGTACAGTGTTCTCTGCCAGTAAGACATAATACCTTATTGAGCGTCACTTGAATAAATAGAATCACTAACTAAGAAATATGTGAAGTGCAAATAGTCTCGATTCAAATCTAAATGACACGAGTCGGATTAGATAATAATAATAATAATAATAGGCCACTTATAATGCGCCAAATCCACCCCCTAAGGCATGCTCTAAGCGCCACATC
>JAUTBX010125171.1:0-10524 GCA_032361465.1 Lepetodrilus tevnianus | reverse complement strand
TTAGGTGTTTGACCCGTTTATGTTCCCGGATATTGAATGAATCTCGGGCTATCTCGTGTCAACTTACAGTCCCTATACTGACATACCAGGTGCTAACATGTACCCAGTAATCTTATTATCGGTGAATTATTGTTTCATGCCACAGCAGGAATCGTCCACCCGTACGTGTGCCGTCATGTGGACATTTGGTTATCACAACCTCAATACATTATCATATATGTAGTAACAACACTGCAATGCAATATATTGTTCCCACAACAAACTACCAATTTATTATCACTATCTGAATGTTAATCTGTATCTGCCTGGGTTGTGACTATCCTGGGTTGTGACTATCCTCAGGTGGTTGCACTGGTCAGACATGTATAACTGTCCGTACACCACTGTCCGTCATAGTGCTATAAACACTGGCGCCACCGTCACCGTCACATGGTGCCAGGATGCCTGGAGGCCTGTTTACCACATGGTCACCAGATTAATCAATAACAATACTTATAATTGTAACTAGTCATGTCACACTGAATATTCAGAAAAGTATCTCACGATTTTACAAATGTGATCAAATTCGTTATTGCCATGGTTACCAAGTTAATGTAAATTTTAATCAACCTTAATGTAATGTGTTAATATTTTATATTCTTTCACAAACACGGAAAACAAATATAATGGAATAAAAACAACAGAATGTAATATTTCATCCTCTGAGTGACAAATACCATTATAGAAAGTGTTACATCAATATAGCAAAAATCAGCTAATTGAACATGCTTCTGACACTGTAGTTCCGGCAATAGACAATAACAATACGTTATTATCCGTAGGCTGCGATGTACGACACTCTCCCAAGAAAGGAAACACAAAGAGACATGGACCGACTTCTGTGGACCGACTTCTGTGGACCGACTTCTGTGGACCGACTTCTGTGGACCGACTTCTGTGGACCGACTAACAGACTGCCTTAGAAAAAGAAAGGTCTTGCTAGATATAATTAGAACAAATTAAAAATAGAAAAAAAAGGTGTGTTATAATTTGAAATAAAAAACACACTTCTCGTCATAGTTTACTACCGGTAACCTAGAAAATGGCAAACATTAGGGTAATAAATTAAACTTTTAGACAAAACCGAAAACACTGTGATTAACAATTGTGATTTATCAGAATACCAGTTGATGAAATAATGGTTGGTGGAATCCTGATGTAACCATCTAAATATTACATGAGCCATATAGTTTTCCTTCTACCAGTGGGTTCTGCCATCAGTACAAATTGTCTGACATTCCAGAGAAACACCGGCGATGCCATGACCACTGAGATGAGATGGGACAATTCCCAGTGTCGCCTGCAGGTCTATCCGACGTACAATTAGCACTCTGATTGGCCCTGGTTAACACACTGGAAACATGCATCTACCATTCAATTACTGGCACTTCCAGCCTAAACCTTGATATGAACAACACCCAGCTACAACGTCCCTGCTTGTGAACATCACGGTGAACATCACGGTGTGAAAGCCGAGGTGAAGAAGAGTTCAGATGCCGTTGAAACATAAGCGATAATCATGGGAACCCAATTTGTTGTTATTTGTGGTGTACATGGACGTCATTTACATCTACAATAGAAATAAATTGCCCAGTATCCTAACTAGTTAAATACTGATACTTAACTTACAACCCAATTTCTGAGAATCTTATATTTAGGGAATTCAGTTCTAGAAGGATATACTAGTATGTGTAAATATGCACAAATATTTACAAACTGAATTCAATTAAGATAAGTATTTAATAAATCCTACAAGACATGCGTTCTACATGGACATGCTCCACTGTCATTGACAAAGTACGGCAATTTGTAAAGTCATGGTCCCGGTTGTATGAAAGTGCCATTAACTAATTACGTCATTAGCCGTTATTCCTGCATTGACTTTCAGTTCTAGAGTAACTTCACATTATTAGTTAATGGAGGTTTAATGACACGTTAATGGAGCATTAGAGTTTCATACAACCGGGCCATGATCGTTAGTTACCTCACTTGATCATCACTTGTATAGTTACGCTATCGATTCTCTGGATTATGTAATGATGTTCTCACTAGTGCGAGACTGTGGCTGTCATTACGTTATTGTGCAATAAACACCCACTACCTTCCCCACCTAATGTCTGCTTTGTCATCCACAACAAACTTAAATCCTCAGTTTTCCACGCACAACAAATCTAATACCATAAAAACAGCGATAGAAACTAACTTTAAAACTTACTAGCCCGAATAGTGATACAAATAACAAATGTTATGAATTTCTATACTAGCCCTTAGGATATCTTTAGCAGTTGCAGAAATGGCCAGGCTACTGGGCTACTGTTAATTTTGATCCCTGTAAGAAGTCTCTCTTCCCTCCACAAAGTAATGTCATCAGCGCTCTATCCCCTATATATCTGTCTTGGACTATGTCAATAAACATGTTTCCGTACAGTTTGCGAGTGTTCTTCACAACAAACAGCCTCTTCCAATGTGTGTCTGTCCTCAAATGTCCTCACCGACACCAAGCAATTATTCTGTCTTGACAGGGTCATTGATCATCCTGCTGACCTCTGCCATGTGGACTGCCCAGAGATTTGTCTGCAGTCCTACAGTCTGCCCAGAGATTTGTCTGCAGTCCTATGGTCTGCCCAGAGATTTGTCTGCAGTCCTATGGTCTGCCCAGAGATTTGTCTGCAGTCCTCTGGTCTGCACAGAGATTTGTCTGCAGGTGCAATAAAGCCACACACATCGAGACTGATACAGCAGAAGTCAATGAATCATGACCAATCATCACAACATCGCCTCGTGATACCAATTCATGACATCATATTGATCTAGACTGAAAATTAATACAGTGATGCAATTTGAATGTCAAATAAAACTGCATGTAATCTGTTGACAAAGAACTCCATCAATACATAACCTAGATTGCCACATGTTTTGTCAGGAGATTATTGCAGCATTGTTACACGCAGGACGTTACTTCCAGTGCCAACAGTATCGGTGCCACCACTCTGTACGTACTGCTTTCCTAACCACTGACCGCACATAGGAGGATATTCCTCAGTAGGAAGTCGATTGTCAAAGCTGTTCTGCTGTTCTGCTGTTCTACTTTGTGTAGCAGGCGTGTACAGTTAGTGACAATCTCTGCATGTAACGCTAGACTTTAGGTCATCATGACATAGTTAACAATGTTTTAAAAAAAAATACAAATTGAGTAGTTCACTGAACTAGTGTAAACATAGACACACATACCGGTACATACACCATGAGTAGCAAGATACAGACTTACTAGCATAAACTACTGCATCATATGAACTAATGGCTATTCATTTCAAGAAGATTCGTGTGAGCCATTGCATATAAGATAAGTCATTGAATTTAATATTCAACTTGGGACACTTTTATCTGAATGCATTCTTCTACAACTGTCATAAGAAATGCATCTGACAAACAACAAATAAAACTGTTATAACTAATGTTACTGAAAATCAATGAAGAAAAAAAAGAGAAAAACCTGTGATCAGTACATGTAATGTAACTGAAAAACAGCAACAAACACACCTACTTTAATGACAGCTTACTCATCGCAATGGACGTAACATCAATGAAAAGAACAACAACGAATAGAAAAGCTTTAAGTACTATATATTTGACATACACCAAAAACAGACAACTCCAGTCTTACCTAATGTACTTTATGAGATCGAGTGGATCTTCCTTGTGGTCCTCTTTGTCCTTGTCCTTGTCCTTGTCCTTGTCCTTCCGGAAACTCCCCTTCCGCCGGAATGAAAACCGAGATATGGATATACGTTCCATGTCCAAAGTTCAGGGGAGGGGTACAGCCAGATACAGATGTATAACTAGTAGTGTTCACACTCTGTTCTGTTTTCAGTTGAGCGAGTCTCTTAAACCGCGCTTCCTAGATCTTTTCACTACCTTTTTTCTCAGTTCAGTTTCAAGAAGATGTCAAAATACAATCTTGGAAGATTCTCCAAATTAGGACAGATTAATTCATAGTTGAGAGGATGTAGTCTCTGTAAATACTGGAAAAACTTGATAATACGATCTCAGGATATGAAAAATAACATGGCATAACCGGATATGTCTTATAGGTGAAGGAAAAGATAATTATATATTAGTTTGTTGTCCATATGAAGCCAATTTGAATGTCTTCCACCGCCAATTGCACATGACTACGGTATGTCCTCAAATGTGGGAATTCCTTCTGATCAACCTGACCCAGTGTTGGTGGAACTCTGGACGGCTGTGGCTCTTGACTTCACTTCAGGATAGCCCCGGCACACGCAGAGTCTGCTACAACTGTAACATCATCGTTGTACTTGTGGATGATTCCAGGTCAGGAGCTCCAGCAGAGGGAATGTCTGTCCTGAATCATAATCAGCTACAGGAAGTCTGAGGAGAGAGAAATACAGCATGTACTCTGTGGCCACACTGCGGCGTCACTGACAAAATACTCTTTCATTGTGCATTACTAATTTACCCCTGGTCTTCCATTGTCCCACAATATGTTTTACTTTTTATTTTTAATATTAGTTCTATTTCAGTAATAACAAACACTAGTTAAATATTAGTGAGTAAAACTACCAGTTAAATACTTGCTTCGCTTGTCAGGTTTATGTTTAGTCTACCAGAAAATATATCCCTGGATCAGCCTTGATTCATGTATATTATTCTCAACTTATAAATATTTTATTGTGTTCTAGTCTTATATTATTAATATAATGTTTATGTTTAGTCGACCAGAAAATATATCCCTGGATCAGCCTTGATTCATCTATATTATTCTCAACTTATAAATATTTTACTGTGTTCTAGTCTTATATTATTAATATTGTCTCAATCTTACAATGTTTAATTGTACTTTTTAATTATTGTATTTATATATATTAGTCCTATATTGTTTCTATTTTTCTAGTAATCTCTCTATTATTGTGTACAATTAATATTATTAAAATATGAGTCCACATTCATCAGTTTTGATATTGTCAATGTAAATAACAGTTTCCAGCAATCAGCAATGATTATTCTACACATTGGCTGTTGAACTTGTGACTGGTTAACTTCTGGTTAAGCTAACATTTCACCATTTTTCTGACATGTTATCGGCTCATCAAATATGTACATAGATGCATTGAAGACTTGGGAGTGACCCCTGATTATCTGCAATCTGAGTGGGACGAGACAAACAGGAGAAACAATGAGCAAGTAACGATGAGTGATGTAGGAATGAATCCCGATTAATCGAGACCACGACCAGTGCGACTAACTACGTTGTCGATCCGTACATGAAGAGCATCAGATATAAAATAAATAAATAGATTTACAGCGAATTTTGCAATCTGGTTGGTCCATGTGACCTCCCAAAACAATGTGTTCATACTTCGATGAATAAAACTTTCATTGAACACTCCCACAAAATATCTAGTTTGAAATGTTGACAAACTTGTACTAACAAGGAAGGTAACTGCATAAAGTTCAGCACAAACAGGACACGAAACAATGTTATGACCGCAAAGGAAGATATAAGTTTGACTATGATGTGAATGGCATAATTTCCAAATAGTTAATTTCAATAGAATTATTATCATTTCACAAATGTGTTCACTATTTTACTTATTACGACTGACTCCAATGTATTTAATGTTAACTATACATTTACAGTAAATCCTGAAAATCTCAAAAGTATTGAATTCATACTTAAAATTAACAAACAATATGTTTACCTACTCCCTTTTGATTGACAGCTTACTGGTCACAACACATCACCAATCATTTCTTGTAAATATTAATCATCAGCTCTAAAGAAATATTAACTACAATTGATGCACCTTTTTAGACCATTAATACATTACATCTCCAGACAATTTGTCAAATAATTTGTTTAAAAGGATTGACTGTGCATCACTTTTTTATGTTCATTGAAGTATGAACAGAAAAACCAATGTGCAAACTTTTGTATTTGAACATCAGTTTTTTATGTTCATACCTCAACGAACATAAAACAATATTGCAGTCAACATGGTCAATCTTTACTAATAATTCTGGGGGCCCGTTGCTCAGAATTATTGCAGCGGATTGTAGCCTACAATTATTGTAAGGTCAGCGCTTTTTATTGTGGCGGGAGTCCAGTTACAATTACTGTAGCGCTACAATTTTCTGAGCAACGGGCCCCTGGCCATTAAATATGCACCAGAGACCTTCCCATAGGCTTGCTCGCTACACTATTTTGTCTAGTTAATGGACCAGTCTGTACTCGCTGCTCCTCAACTCCCTGGGGAGTATTCTGTTTCAAGATATGTTAGCAGAGAACCTCTTGCTATCTAAGATAAATATTATACTATGATTACAACAATAGCAAAATAGTATCGTTATTGTAAACTTTGATCAAATTTGTACAAATGCCTTCAAAATATCCATAAAATCTAATCAAGCCACAAATACAAGGAATTCAATAACAGATGATGCCGACTTAATGTTAATAAACTTGATTAACTTTGATTTAGATCCTGTGCAACAACGGAGTTAATTCTGGCATAGGCACTGTGCAACAACTGAATTAACTATGATCTAGATCAAGTACACACTAATTACCAATTATAGCAGACCGTATACCACAGAGTAATCAACATTGACACATATTCTGAGCAACAACTTCCCTTTATGACGACTTGGTCAACCTCATCATGAATTATGCATGGCAGGAGAGGCATGGCGCCTCGGAGGTAGAGAGGCGAGTTTGGGAGGCGAGAGCGTACACGGGCCTCGTAGGTAAAGATATAAATGTCCAATGAAATGAAAGAATAACGTGAGACATGATGGTTTACTGAGTCCAGAACACAATGGCAGCCACTGATCAAAGGCTTCCGTTGGAGAACTCCCGAGTCAAAACTGTGGTATGGCACTGATTGGGGTATAGTCGAGACTGGTCTTTGACTGTCATTAAGCTATTGTACAAACTCCACATCTTAGGGATCATACTCTATTGTCCCATAGTACTAAGTTAACCGACACTGAAGACAGAAAGTCTTGGAGGTTAACACCCAAAAACAAATTGAGATATATTAATAAAGTTCCTTTACTTTAATTGACAGAATTTCTGCAATGGCTAAGCTTATACTACCAATGTACATATTTGCACTCAAACAGTTGTTCACGTTCAACCACTTCCTTGTTAATTATTCATAATAATACATAATTCCAGAATTCCATCCAGAATAATTTGGTTGCTTCTAGTAGACAAATATTCTGTACCCTGATTTCAAATTGAGATTGAGAATCCCAATCCGCTCTCCTCCATACGCTGTTAGTGTAACATCCTTGGAGGCCATCAGTAGAGGCCAACATTAACCCTCTCCCTGTTGGATTAGGCCCAGACACTGCTATTTATGGCATCTCTGATTGCCTGCAGCATGGAGAGGGTTAAAGGAATGTCCTTACAGTACCGGGTACTTGTAAAATATCACAACTCCAATCAAGCAAGTTATCTAATGTCTAGTGTTTGCATCGAGGTCAGCACTTACCTAAGGTCGGATCTCACAGATAGATGGATGACCTACTGCATGCATGCCGCAGAACTAGCTACGGAAATGATAAATATTTCATTGGCTGAGGGAATTGGATCCATATAATGGAATTACACGTGTACATGCAGTTGAACAAAGCAGTGGTCCCGCGGAGTACATAAACAAGCTGTAGAGCGAGGTTCCACTCAGTGTCGGTCTTCACTGTCGTCCTTCAGAGTCTTGTAGCCAGCCAGACTTCCGATACTAACAGCGAGCCAGAAGTCCACACAAGTCCACACACAAGTCTACATATGGAGATAATGTCAGCAGTGAGTGCTTCTGTGCACCTGTGACACATTCCAGCATAATCTTAAGCTATATGTCATATGTTTTCAAAGGGCATGACCACGATTAAATGTGACGATATTCTCAAAAAGGAAAGAAACGATCGTATTCCGTCAGCGTATTACAGAAAAATCCCACTGAAGTTCATTGGATGCCTGTCCTATCCAAACGGCATAAACACTGTCTGTCAGAATGCATTATTCAAATACGCGGAACTCTTCAGGAAAATGCTGGTTTGAGTTGATGTGATCTTCAAGAAAACTCCATGATTTCAGAAGCTTAGTATGCAAACAAGCATGTGTCATAGACTTCAGGGCACGGCTGAGATCGTATTGACCTAAATCAAACTGGGAGACATGTTCAGATGGTCATTTAGTTGGCTGTTCATGAATCCCGGAAGTTTTCAAATAAATATTGTTTAAAAAAAAAATTAATTTAAAAAAAAATAAAAAAATCTAAATCAAGTAACAACTTTCTTTAGGATTTTATCAGTCTTAAACCTGCGTAACTAAGATTTCTTGATACAAATAAAAACCGCGTTAGGAAAGGCTAATCACGTGAAATGCTTGCACAATGTCAGCAGAATCAGTCATACTGACAGTTGCACATTGAGGAAATCGGTGAAGCAGAAACACAGGAAGTGTATAGGAAGTGGCGCCAGTGGTAATCATGTACACACTCCAGTGAACACATCCAGGCAGACAGGCAGCACTGACCCCCCAGTAGGTGGACATTCACCTCACTACAGGTCAACAATCAACCAGCAGGTCAATATTCAACCCTCAATCATTCACAGAACAGAAATGTCATGTTGGTAAAGCTATCACCAGTTATAATTTAGTGATATAATGTATATAAAATGTATATAAGTTTTGTAGACAAATACTGCAATAATGTATATTAAACGTATATTATTTGTAGGTAAATAGATATATTTTATATACATTATATCACTAAATTATAACTGGTGATAAAGCACTGCAACAGACTGGGCCCCCAATCAACAGAATAATTGAAATGCTAAGAGAGATTTTATTAGGTGTTTTTTTAATTGGGGTTTAGAGTCGCATTCCATAATCTTTTACTAATATCACGACATGTCAGTTTAGGGCAGGAGGAAACCCGCAAAATCAGTAGCTGTGAATGTTGCAGTAAACCTGCGAGCACCGGCTGGTACTGACAATACCAAGGATGATAACTGCATTGCCACTCTACAGTCAGTGCATCCTATTAATATCGTGTCAGAAAGGTAACTTTCGCAAACATTAATGCCTGGCCCCCAGTGCGTTATTTGAACCTGGAACCTTTGACTCCGAAGTCCAACGTTCTACCACTGCGCTACATTCCGTCACATAAAGATGAGACAGGTGTTGTATAACAGAACTGTGCCTACAAACCTACAATAGTACAGGTGCATGTATTACAGAACTGGTCTCGTAACTGCTGAATCAGCACATCAATAATGATCACCTAATAAATAAATAATTACTTACATTGTCCACAGCGACGGAGCAATTCACGGAGGCAATTAGTGGAGATGTTTCATACAACAAAACCGATAATAGAGATGTGACAGTGACGGAGTGAATATGGAGTTTAACGTCACTGCGGGAATTTTTTCACCTATTTGTGATGATAAATATGACAGCTATCATAGGCAATTAATAGAAATATTACATCCAACAGAGGCAAGTATTAGAAATGTGCATCTGCTGTAGTCAAGTAACGGAGATGTTACATTCAAGAGGGTCATCAGAGATGGTCAGATCTCTCAGTATGCCGACATTCAACATGGTTGAGATGCTTGATATCCATAGGATGTTGTGATCTATACTAACAACTGTCAAATTCTTTGTATACATCACAACAAATGTTATAAGAACTCATGACTAAACATTAATACACATTATTCACAATGAAAACTACATTTCTCCCTTGGGTCTTGTTCCCCAGAACGATGTCAGAGGCACAACTATTGTACATGTTAGACTAAGACCATACAGGTCATGCCTAGTGCTATGAGAGGCCTAACTATTGTACATGTTAGACTAAGACCATACAGGTCATGCCTAGTGCTAGCATTGTTCAGTAGGACAAGACTATGGTGAATTCAATCATATAACATTATATTTAGTTCCAACAAATGTCCAATACATTTCAAACAAATTTCCTATACACTTCAAATATATTTCTAATAAGACTTTGTTCAAGAAATGTATACTACTAACAAATAATAAATAACTATAGAGACATTTGTAAGTTAATTTATATCAAGAACTCGATACTTCATCTTTTATTACATGTCATATTCTGTATATTGTTATTGGTTTCTTGGTGAACAGTTAATAACTACTGTTTGGTATTCGACACTCTCTTGCACAGAAATCTCTATTCCAGTGTTAGTGGTTATCATTGTCTCATGGTCAATACTGCAGGCCTATTCCCGAAACGTTTTTACGATCTTCTTACTCTTAGCCTAAAACATGCGTGACATTTCATAGTCCTACCATACGAATCTTTAAGATTGTTGGACAATCGTAAGAACATTTTGAGAATATGCCCCCAGGCCCCCGTTGCACGACGCTCTTGTAGGCTACAACTATTGTAACGTCAACGCTTTCTATTGTGGCAGGAGCCC
>JAUTBX010125149.1:0-10527 GCA_032361465.1 Lepetodrilus tevnianus | reverse complement strand
GTAGTAGTAGTAGTAGCAGCATCAGCATCAGCATCATTTTCATTATTATCATTAGTGGCGTTATTAGTATCTCCTTGTACGATGGACCATGCACTCATAATACGTTTACCACTTTTCTTTGTATTCGTTTACGTTGTCGTCAAGTTACCTGGTATGTTCTAATATACAATGTATTAACTTCATGCATGTACATGATGTAGTCTCATCTGGCTATGTGAGATAGTTCTGTGTCTGTGTTTGATTCCATACACTATACATATGGTAGTCAGGGGTATACATGTATACAGTACATTCCCAACCACCCACCAGCTAGCCAGCTACATTGGACCCAATTCCCCGGCCATAATACACGCAGTATGTTTTACACACTTCACATTCACTCTCTAAACAGATCGTATCTTTGAACATAATAACTCTTTTCTGGGCCTCGGGGAAGGAGGACCTAGGAGGAAATAGCTACGGAATTGCTGACCGGATGAGAGATTGTCATTTTCAAAGGATTCGCTCTGACGAATTTGAATAATTTGGAGAATCTTTGGAATGTTACTTTTCCCAGTGGATGGTTCATGATTTGTGTGTTTAAAATAATCTGCATAGTTTATAGTATACTGTCTATGAGACAATCTATTATCGTTATGGTCTGGTAGTGGCTATAATCTTCAGGAAAGTCTCTATATCTCTAGATCTACGGGTTGTATTCCTGTTAGGAACATTACCAGCATAGTTTCTGCTACTGTGTGTGGGTTTGGGATGAACTACATAGTTCATACTCATGCATGTGTGAAACATTATCTTCAAAGTTAAACCTATTACATGTATAATAACCTCCGTATTCGTAATAGCTAGAGTATGTCTCAAAGGTTTGTAGTTGTATAATAAATGACAACATAACGCGTTATTATCTTGACTGTAGAGGCATTTAGTTTATACACATGTAAACATATACATGTATATAATGCACTGAAATATATCAAACTGTGTTAACGTTTCTTATTAAGATAATGATGGGCGTATGTGAACCTAACGTAAGATTAATGGGCTGTATTTTCAGGATTGCACCCATTTTCGCATTTTCGCCATTACTGCAAGTCACTGTATATGTATATAATTCGCCGTACCCTTGGGACTACTAGTATACTGGCACATGCGTGATATGACCACCCACACCAGAAACCACCATTTCCTGGGCCCGGAGCGCACTTCGTTTGTCCCACACCTCGTCCGATGGAGGTTACATCTTTTCAATTTTATTAATTTTACAGGTGTGATATATAAATAGGTACCGCCGCGGGTCACGTGTGCTATTTATATCTAATTCATTCATTCATAAAATCAGTAGGTTGTTTTTCATTCACGACATCTATATTGCTAATCGCCCCAGGCACGCGAGAGAGATAAGGACCAGATACATCTATTGGTTACGAAGACACTTAACGCCCGTTCATAACGATGTATAGTTGCATTCCCGACCCCGGGTTTCAACACTTCCGTAGATGCCATTGGACGGGTTCGCACGCCAAATATAGCTCGAGCATATTATCTGTGCTAACTCTATTAAATTACATTAACGCATTTCACATGACAGGTCGAGGACATTAAAAGAAAAGAACGTTTCAGAATTCCAACATGTGTGGCGACAGATTTATAGGTTCTCTAAAGATTGAAATATCCCAATTGCGACTGTGGAATTGTATATGCATTGCATGCACATTGCTAAGATTACGTCGATGATGGGCTGTAGTATCAACAATGAAAGTCGTTAAAGTTAAATGTTTGTAAAATAAATATATTTCTTACTTTTAAAGGAAATGTCCGTATTTAAGCGCTTGAAAACGGTATGTGGATTTATTATTTAAAAATATAAAACTTTTTTCTTTATAAACATCGAATGAATTACAAGAATTCACAAATAATTCATAGTTGTTGTTTCCTCCTCGAGGCCAGTTTATGTTGTAAATACAACTATCATTATGTAATTATATTTTTAAACAACAGATCAATACACATGTTAAGCTTCTAACTAAAGACTGCATTACGTCAATACGAACTTCTATGCATTATTGAAGGCATGTGCATACAGCGTTTAACACATAGACGCGGGTACAGGGGTCATTGAGTACGTTGGTTCCAATGGGATATACGCATACTAACAGTATCGACAAGATGTCAATGCATACTGTATGTAAATAGTCAGAGACACGCCTCGTGCTGGAAGATATACGTGCTAATTTACCTCGGTAACCCCAAATAAATCAATACTACTTAATTCATACATTAATGAACATAATTCCTGTGGTTTTGACGTTTTATACAGTAATTTGCATGTTGATGTCTCATTGGATTTTACTTAGTGATAATTACGACTTAAATAATTAAATTAACAATCGGACATATGCTGTTAAAATCTCAAGCCCGTGTTGCTGAATCTGTCATATTTTCATATTATTAGCCTCTTCAGCTGCACGCAAAGTTGCCATCATGATGGCATGTGCCTTATACATTATATATAGAAGCACCTTATCCCAATATATACTCACGAGCAATAGAAATCAAATGAATTGACGTCTAATTCGAGAAACGTATTGTTCTTACTTGTCGTCAAAACATATAATAGCCCGCCAGTTTCTAAAGAACATTGTTAAATGATAGAATTATGCAAGTGAAAATTTCAAAATGTGAAAAGCGACTTTTGGGGATCTGCACAGAAAACAGGTGCTTAACCCTCTCCCTGCTGGATTAGGCTCAGACACTGCACTTTATGGCATCTCCGGTTGCCTTCAGCAGGGAGAGGGTTAAAAGAGTATAAATATTTCGTCAAGGTGTCGTGTTGATTCATATGAATACAATAGTACACGAAATTACCTGCCAACGATAACAGGGGCGAGCACTACTAGTATACTAGTACCAGTAAGCCTACTATATAGTATTTGACTATACATGTACTAGTAACGTTGTGATTGTGTGCATGTGCGTGTACTTGGTAGTCAGGTAGATCAGTGGTTCTCCTCTCTGAATGGTATTACGCCTGATGGTATCTGGCGGCATACACACACTTCCTCTACAACCGACTCACTCATTGACACGATACATGTCCATTGTACATTCTTTCAAATTCATTGTCCGATTTTAACCAGCAATATCTTAGTAAAATTAAAGTTGCTATGGAATTGTTTATAATCCAGTTCCCCATTGCTAGACATGTATGTGTCATGATTATTTTTGGCATTGATTATTAATGTTTCGCATAGGATTATGTTACCCTTGACAAAAACATATATTTTCAATATGATATGTATTGTCGATAGTATATAGTAGTCAATATGTTCTATTCACATTCCAATTGGAATGCGATTAGTGGTGTTAAGATTACCGCTGTTGTAAGGAGTGGGTGTCTTCGCTTGGACAATTCCACGTCCAAACAAGAGTAAACATAGTTACCAGCGTACATAGATTAAGTTTGCTACCGTACATATACGCGTCATCCGTTTCCAACTAAACACGCGCATTAACAACAACTAAACCATAATGAGGATTGTTCTTGCATTATGCTTGGTTACATACTGAATTAACGTTGTACGGAAACCTTCTCAGTGCACTGTCAGAATGAGTTGAAGAAAATACATGTTATACATTGTATGGTAATATATCTTTTCGTTAATCTCCTAATCGACAGATACGCCGGTCCGTGTAGTACATTACGGTTGTCACATGAAAAGTCTTGTGATTCAGTTTTGGGTATGAATCACTGTTCATATATCATCGGTTGCATTTTTAGACAGTTGGTGATAAGGCTTCATAAATTATACAACAAGTCAAACATGGTGGTCTTTATAGTTTCAATTAATTAGTTCGGGGTTCTATACATTTAAAAAAAAATGTTAATAAAACGCAAAATTAGCTCATAGACATACACATACTAGTATCTGGCGAGTTTCGCAATTTTGGAAAAAAGCGTCTTGCTCCGCCCTACCCTACTCGTATAATATTTATTTACTTTCTGAAATATATGTGAACAACTTGTCTTTGATAATAATATATCATAGTATCATGTTTAAGTTACACGTAAGAAGTAATTAAATTTAATTTAACGACTTCGTTTGTTTCAATCCCCTGTATATATGTTCGTGTTAAAGGGTTACCATGGAAAAGATTGCACGTTCACCACTAACATCGTACTAAAATCCAATTATACAACATGATCTTTAACATGCACGGGGGAGTTCATAAAACCGGAAGGAACATATTGGTTTGATACAAGAATACATATTAAAAAATACAATTGCATTCGAATGATACTACTTTTAAATTACTTTATTCATGTTCGCAGCCAAATTGATCTGAGTTAGTTGTAAATGTATCCATTGCATTAGTTCAGCAATCTAGATGTCTATCACACTATTCTGACTATATACATTCAGAGAGCGTCCAGCAGAAAGCATTGTGGAGACGATGCAACTTTTACTATTGCATACACGGATTCCAAAAGACTTGGACTGTTCGTGACGAAAATCAGATTATTAACGGTTAACGATATGTAGATGGAATAAAAGATGGCCGCGCTGTGGTCGGGTGGGTCTGAGCTATGTGAGGGTATAGATCGGCGTCCATGTTTACATGTCACTCGGTGCGTTCTGGCGTTAACCACCACAATGTTCTCATCAAGCAATATTTATTATTCATATTCATTGACTTACGTTCTAGCAAACCGTGGATATAGGCTAATCTAGAAGCGGCGATTTCATACAGAATACTTTAATCTAGACTAAATAGGCCTAATGAATTACCAGTGGAAGTGTTGGCAATTTTAAAATCTATCTAAGAATCAGGGAAATATGCATGCAAGAACAGTGCAACGCATAGCTAGATAGATATCACAACGCATGGCACTTAGTATTCGTGTTACCTATATGTTTGGTGTATATTATTAAATGGAAGGAGCATAGATTAAGCTGTTATGATGGGAGTCGATTGAGATATAATGTTGGTAGATTCTACTAGATTGAGAAATAATGTGGTTAGATTCTACTAGATTGAGAAATCATGTTGGTAGATTCTACTAGATTGAGAAATAATGTTGGGTAGATTGAGATATAGGCCTACTTTTGAGATATTAATATGGTACACATACATATACAGACTACGGCTTACATGTGTATGTACATATGTAGTATGGTCTAATATATTCGCTTGATTGTCTATAAAGGGTTATATTCGTATGGTATCACATTATCTTAGTAATATGATACGGAATTCATGACCCGGGGTTCAAAGGTTATCAGCTAGGTTACCCGTCTCTTCACACCTGTCCAAACAACCCCGTGTAATCTTGTAGTTGTCACGCATATATCATGATGACCATGTGAATATGAGGTGATAGGATTATAGCATACACGTTGAAGACAATATAGTCTGTAAGTTTATGAAATACAGTAGTCTGTAAGTTGATGACAGTAGTTCGATGACAATATTATCAATAGTTTGTAGGCTAATGGCAATATATACATTTAGTTTGTAAGTTGATGACAATAGTTTGTAAGTTGATGACAGTAGCTTGATAGTCTGTAATTTGATGATGATAGGTTGATGAGAATAGTCCGTAAACTTATTAAAGTAGGCTGCTGACACTATGTATAGTCTGTGGGTTTATGACATTTGTAAGATGATGGTAATAGCTTGATGACAATAGTCTGCAAGTTTATGAAAATACAGTAGGCCTAGTCTGTAACTTGGTATGTAAATTGATGACAATACCGGGTATGTTGATGACAATATTCCGTATTAGTTGATGACAGTAAGTTGATGGCAATAACCTGTATATAAGTTGATGACAGTGAGTTGATGACAATAATCTGTAAGTTGATGACAGTATGCTGATGACAAGACTCCGCAGGAACAATGTATAGCAAGTTTTACGAGACTTTACAATGTCTTTTTATCCACATGACTTATTTTGTGACAGGAAATAGTTGGGTAGTATCATCATAGTAGCTTTATCAATGTTATCAAAGACATATACTCGCCATGGCTTTTGCTTAATGCTTTATGCACTGTTTGCGTGACAAGCGTATTTTATTGCCAGCTCGTGGATTGCCCATAGACGTGAAAATAGAGTTATGAGCGATTGAGCGCTATACATGATTGTTCATAGTAATGTATGGCAATTGACATGACCGTATGTATAACAAGCATCCAAAGACAGCGTATAGTTATCACTTCATCACAGAGCGTACCTTTGCGTAACCTGATCGTAAGATATTCGTACTCACAATATCGCCACCCATTCATCCCCACTTCAGTAATCAAATACTGGGACTGGGTGTGCCGAACAGGAATGTGGGGACGAACTGTCTGACGATGACTCGGGCTGGCCAGGACTGCATAATACTATACACACGTTCTATGCTAGGAGACTAGGGTGGTGTTCCATTGACTCTCCGGGACAAGCATGAATGTCCAGGAAATGAATTGAATACGGGACAGATGTGTCCAGGACGCGTCCAACGTGTCCACTCTGAAGAGGTGATGTAGCCCGTTCAGCAGCACATTTATGACATCACAAACACAAACTAAAACAGTATTTGCCTCGGCACCTCTTCTTCCTGTGAATGGACTACACGGCTGTTCCATTCACGGTATGGACACGTCTATCCAGAATGTGTGTCTTGGACTGTCAATGGAACACCACCTTGGTCTTCAGCCGACCAGGCCCAGAGATTACGAAACATATTTAGTACATACTCATGCTCACGTTTTTGTTCACACGTCTCCATATGCAATTAATTTGAGCTTTTATTATTTATATTAATTCTTGCTCAATAAGTTTTGTAATCTCGAGGCCGGATTGTTGGGTGTGTTCATATAAAACTAGCAATACTTACGATACGATTATGCTTTATTACCCAGAAGGGAATTGTTTTTACATCTTTGCGATAGCATCCACATAACGCAACACATGACAAAAATAACAACGCGAGAAATAATGTTACATATAAAACAATAAGATGCAGTTATATATGGATGTGTAATAACAGAGCTAAGACGGTTACCAGAAGCAGTAATAGGCCTACTGAATTAAACATAAATAATGAGTAGAAAATAGTATGAACTAAAAGTTAACAAAGATTTAAGAAAGAAATGCTAACCGGAATAAAAGACATTTGATACCATTTGGATGTAAAGGTTGGCACACAGTACGGCGGCATAGCTCAACAATATGGCCGAATCAGTCATTTCCGGATACCAATTTGAAACTTGGCACACTTATAGAGGGGTCCAAGACAAACATTTTCAGATATAGTGCCAAGCCGAAATATGTCTGGTTACCATGGTAACCGAATTTTAAGAATGTATGCTTTTTGAGTCCATTATTGTTGTTGGTAGTAGTACATACAATGCTGATGGTAAAAGTGCATAAAGAGTGATCTGGGATATCTAAACTCATATTAGCTAGTTGTAAAATGTGTTTGAGTCCAAACGTTCAACACTACACCCAGAAGGTTTGCCCAAACCAACACCGAATAGAAAATACTAAGATTGATTGAACGCAACTCTTGTGAAATAAAGACATTATTGTAGAATCAACATTAACAGAGCTAAGTTTCCTGAGAAATTGTAAACGAGTCCGGCATTTCTTGTATATGGCTGCTGTACGTTGTAAGAACGAGAGTGTATTATAAATAATAGTCGCCAGATATTTGCACTCAGTTACCGTTTCTACTTCATCTTTATTAATAATGACTCGTATGATATCGGATGTTTTCATTCGGAAGTCGATTATTAGTTAGTTTGTCTTTTTAATATTTAACTTCATTATCATTGTCATTACACCAATGAATAAGCAGGAGGTCCGTTCAATCTCATTAAAATCAGATCTCAGCCCCAGCTAGCGAGTATCATATATATCTGTTTGAGCGTTAGTTTCGGATCTTATTTTAATGAGACTGGAGGTCCATTGCTCAGAACAATTGTAGCGCTACAATAATTATAACTGGCCTCCCACCACAATAAAAAGCGCTGACCTTACGATACTGTAATTGTAGGCTACAATCTGCTACAATAGTCCAGTGTAGCTATCCTCGCTCTTGTAAAGTAAATTTCTAAGGGCCGTGTCATCGGCAAACTTTACTGTACATAGAACATAGTACATAGAGCATACTCACATAGTACATAGAGCATACTCACATAGTACATAGAACATACTCACATAGTACATAGAACATACTCACATAGTACATAGAACATACTCACATAGTACATAGAGCATACTCACATAGTACATAGAGCATACTCACATAGTACATAAAATAATATGGATTACAGCTGACACAATCATTCGCATAAAGGATTAACAAAACAGGTGATAACACACAACCTTGGGGGGTTCCTGTGTTTGTACGTAAAACCTGCGAACGGGCGGTATTCATTTTCACAAACTGATGGATTATGTAGAACACATGCATAAAAACCACTTAATGAGACACGAATAACCGTCCAGGTTTAAATGGTGTTTTTTTTATTAGAAATATGTTGTGACTGCATCGTGTATGAAGAGGAATCAATGAAAAGATTTCAGCCATAGGCACGTGGCTTTTCTAGATGTTCATAAATCCTATTCAGCAGCGACGCTTTGGCGTCTTCTACACCTCGCTTTTCTCTGTAAGAAATTGTAGTGGGTCCAGCTTGTCTTGTATCTGGTTGAGAAGCATATGTAATACAATACGCTCTAAATACATGATGATTGATGTAAGCGTCACAGGTCTGTAGCCAGTTCAATCCGAATATTATTTTTTAAGGCTACTTATACCAGATTGTTCGTAGTTAATGTATAGAATAGAATATATTCAACACAAAATAAAGGATGTAAATATTTTATGTTATAGGTAATGCGGAGTTATATAACTAGTTTGATTGTAGTACTATGTATTTATGGTATCAACTGGCGCCCGTTGCTCAGAACAAGTGTAACTACAATTGTCGTAATTCAAATTTTTGGACCCAGCTATACACATGTAAGTCTGATTGTATGAACTATGTTTATCGCTATAATAGTTTTAACTAACACTATTTCAAGTATTGAAGCACTAACAGTGTTTCATGCATTGAACTTACACTTGTAGCGTTTTCCGAAATTTTGACTTACGACAAGTGTAGCTACAATTGTTCTGAGCAACTGGCCCAGATGTCCAAAGTCATATGATCCGTATGCTTTGCATTGGTTGAAACATGGACTTGCCCAGTTTGTTCTTAGTGTCATGATCATGAACGTATGAGTTGGGCAAAGGCAATAATATATACTAGTATTTCACCGCAACCTGTCCGTAGATGCGTTGTGGAGCCCTGGATCCAATCGTACTAGGATAGTAATCGACCTAATGTGTAATGCTTGTACACAATGATACATTAACACCCACGCCTTGTACCAGTCGGAGAACGCATTTCTTTCCAAATTAATTATATAACAATGTATTACTCTGGATACATTATGGACTAATTTGAAATACAATTCAGGATGATTTTGTATTACAATTCAGTCGCTTAGTTTTTACAATTCAAGAAGATTATTATTTTAATTCATAACTTTTCCCAGGTATTAAATTGCAGGACATACATTACAATTTTGGACCATTATTACAATTCAGGGTTACCGTCTTTTCACGAAGCTCTCTTATCCACTATAAGATACATAGAGAATACTAAACGAGTATCCGTTAGATACCATTTATCTTACAATGAGTTGTTTTCAATTTGTATCTAACGAGCGTAAGATAAATGGTATCTAACGGACACGAGTTTAGTATTATATTTCTTACACACCGTTAGAACTTACTTTTAATCGTGAAAATGATCTGTATTTGAAGATTCCAGACGGATGGATACAATACAACTTGACAAAATGCTATACCCACCAATTAACTACCAAGCAAATAGTGTTACGCCAACAGAAAGAAGTGCGAGAAGCAAGTTAAAACATCGATGTTATGGTGTACATTGTATTTGTAAGTCACGGACATGGCATCGATGTTATGGTGTACATTGTAAGTCACGGACATGGGAGGGCGTTCTAGGCTGGAGCTAGGTGTTGAACATGTTTTTGTCATCGTCGTTGTTATTGTCGTGTTGGTGTTTTAGATGATCATCGTAAAGGTGTTGTGAAAGTACAGGTAATATGCCAGAAATAGCTCAATGACTGAGCGTCGTAGCCTACTTTCGTATGCTCTCTTGTACCGGATTTCCGGTAGTGCTCTACGCCAACAGTCGTTTTATAGGACAGGTGCTAGAGTTTGCATGAGTTTAAATCAATCGTGATTGTAATACCGACCGCACACTGGAGCTTCTTGTCGGCGACCGGTCACCGATTTTGTGTCGGCCTACGGAAATCCCCAGTGTGCGGTGGACGGCGACTGCGATTCTTAGTCTCGCCGACAGATCTCACAATATCTAGCATGTCTTGATATTCGTCGGCGACGAATAAAAATAGATACAAATCGCCGACCGATCTCCTACCCACCGCACACTAGACGATCGAAA
>JAUTBX010125127.1:0-10528 GCA_032361465.1 Lepetodrilus tevnianus | reverse complement strand
TAAAGCTCAGAACTGTGAACATTAATTTCACTCGGGACATATTTTCCGTAATCACTCGTATCTCGTGGGTTATTCTCTAAATCGTCATGCTTGTTGTATGCTTGTTGATATTGATAACTAGTGAGACATGTGGAATAAGTAACTGGTTGTATAATGTACTTGTGTAGTCAAAACAAATGTATATATTGTCAGGCAGATCTTCACTAGACCACTATGTAGGTCAATGCTCTATAGTAATAAACATTAAAGTCAAAATCTAATCAATATGAATCAATATCAAGATATCGATTTCTCATTCAAAAAGGATTAAGATAAATAAAATATGTGCAATGTCATTCTAAAAGTGATATCAGTGAGAAACTATCACTCATGTCGGTGTAAGTTTAGTCTGTGTGTTATTGCGACGAGGCTTCCAGTATAATGAATGTGGTCTGCCTCCATGTAGTAAGTTGTATTCTATTGAAAAATCCAAAATGAATCTATAAATGCTACTCAAAGCACTACAAATCAGAATAATAGCATAACAAATATAATTTAAATTTAAAAAACAACAACATTAAATTAATTCAATACAAATGGCTCACATTCCTACTTTTTGCTTGTAACTGATGCATTAAAAATAAAAATTCTACTATAGTCCATTCTCTATCAATACTCCATTTTCATTTCTATCACAGCAGATTTACATGTACATTGGTACATACCGAGTTTATTGCCGACTCTTCCAATATCTCTGGAGATTTACTACGGTAAACAATACCCAATTTTAATGTTTTCATAGCAGAATTAAAACATTGTGACATTCAGTACGGTAAAAAATATTACGTGCAAATTCTTGCTTACATTGTTCAAGATGAAGTTGAGAATGCGGTATGAGAAACTCCAGATGGCAATGACAGCAATAACAATAACATAATCTCGCCCCACTGTGATGATATGCTTTATCAATCATGCATATCTCAATACAAAACAATTACCAATGTATGCTCACCAAATTTAATTAAAAGCATATAATCATGGTTTTTTTGACATATTTGATGGTCAAACATATTTTACCTGAAAGTATTTACATTTACATGTACTTTGTCTACACACGTATATTGGGCAACAAAGCTACATTTTCTGCATGTCCCACTGGTTTTCAATATTCTCATATCTAGCTTTATATTATTTTAATGAAGGATTTCCAAATGTCTACAGGCTCCAGGTACTCTTCAAGAATATACAGATACAGGAAGAAGAATGGCACCAGATTCCTCAAGCTGTTCCGAAATTTGGTAGGAATCTTCCCCAGCAAATATCTGTTGGTACTTATGATAACAAATTTGTCGCATATATTTCCTTCCATAATGCAGTATTGTTTCAATTCTAAAATTATTATACAGACCTCTTTTCAGAAAAGTAATAAATATTTATTAAATCGTCCTTTTTAAAGAAAAGTAACCAAGAAATATTTGAACTATTCTTTTTAAAATTTGACAATTACGGAGAAAAAGAAATGACTAACATATTCATGCACAGCAGATCAGCAATTTGTCCTCAGCTTTTAACACCAGGGCTCAGAAAGAGTGAAGAGTTAAAAGCAAATTTCCATGTAGTATAGCATGGTGAAAGCTTGCGCCAGTGCTATAAGTAAATACTTAAAGAGCTTTGATATGTATCTGGAATGGGACATTGTCAATCTAACCACTTCTGTGTGGTAACCATGATGGTGCAAACAGTAAACTACAACAGTAGTCTGACAAATTAGCATACATTCCTCCACTACATCAATTCATCAAATATATTCATATTATGTAATCGGCTCGAATAAATCCATTTTAAATATTGATCATACTGAGTCATTATAATATTCTTTATAAATGATAATATTCTTTATAAATGAATTAATTATTGTTTTACGTCACAGCAGGAATCTTTCACCCATACGTGACGACTACTCTTTATGAATTTGTTCTTAACATAGGCACAATTAAACAACAAAGTATTGATATAGTATTAGCAATATGCGTCCAGAATGTGATATGGAATTGTCTTTCTATTTCTATAATTATACATCAGGGAAATAATATTAAAGGACACCCCCCCTCCCCCTACATTTCCTAAATGTATGGCATTTCCAGTTGCCTGCAACTGCGAGAAGGTTAACATTCTCCATACTGGATCAACATTTCTAACATGGTCATATTATTCTTGATACTAAACATGAACATGAAACACTGACCGAATAATTTACACATTGTTGAAATCATCATCTCACAATAATTATGCTTACAGCTTTTTAATTGTCCATTGCATTTTCCGAGACAAGTAATAACGGTCCTATCTGTGGATGATAATGACTTTGTTAAGTCAGTCAACATACGACCATGGATATAAACTTACGACTCTTCCAAAAACAATCAGAGGGTCCCCAGAGGTCAAGCTTTAATGTCACGTAAACAAAATACCATTTTAAACAATACTAGATTCTTAAGGAAAAATGTGAAATATTCTCGGAATGCACCTTTAAACTCCAAACTGGGAATTGCTATATCCAAATGGGAATTCCTGTCTGTTTAATTGCATGAGTGAGTCAACGTGTCAACATAGATATCTCAGTCAGACCTTTGTTATTGTTGTATGTTAACATACAAGGCATAGCCATTTGAAACATGAGTAAACCAAGATTTAAGAGAGTAGTAAACATGTATTTAACATTCGGATCCATTGTTTGGGTTTAGTTTTCCATGAAATTATTTCAAGATGCTTGACAACATTATTGCTTACCATCAGAGAAATTATATATCAGTATTGTTTTAATTTTGTCTTTATTTCTTTCAAAATCAGTCTAAATCATGATTCATACTAAAAAGTGAAAGAAAAAACAATATAAGAAAAATCTGTGATTGACTCAATCATGTGCAATATAGTTTAAATAATTTATAATTTGATCTTGTTCTAAATAAAAAAAATCATGGGGGAAGAAAAAAATAATAGGGAAATCAGTGAGTGATATATATAATCATAAGAATTGGAGTTTAATTAATGTATAGTTTGACATGCTGTAACCCTATATCTGGGAGCTTGTCGTGTGGTTTTAAAATAATGAAGATAGATTACTGTAATGTGTATTGATAATTGGTGTCAGGCCAGTAGATTTCAGTAGTGCTCAGGAGGCCAAACTGACTGAAATTTGCTGATATCTATTTCATGGATCAAGCAGGTTTATTTATCATACAATGAAAAAAAAATCGTAAGTCAAAATTTACCAGAATAAATTCATTGTAAATTATGCATTAAATCTTTTTAATATTTTATCTGGAAAAACAAAAGTTCAACCAATGATGTATCAAACCTATAGATATTCATTTCCTTCAAAAAGAGTATACAACTGTTAATGACTTTGATATAGAAAATTCATTAAAACAAAATTAACTTCTAAAAATTAAAAATAAACCAATGTGTTTGACATAGAAATATTAATTAAAGCACTATTCCCTTCTAAAAGTATATATAAAAATGGAAAATTATTTTGCATTGGAATGTAAGCCAAAGTTGCCTGTAGTGTAAGTACACATATAAGATTAAATACGTACAGCATACTGGATACTATATTAGTACATGTGTATCCGCATTCAATATACCGAGCCGACCCCTTTTGTGGCTGTTCACATGAGGCTTCAAACACTTAATAGAGTCAAAGGAACACTGTATACGCAGGTGCTGGTATGAATAACCGAATAACTTATAGCATTGTTATTTTGAAAAGTTGAGAAAAAAAATTCACCGCAACTAATATTACACTGAATAGGATAAAAATACTACTGAAATATTGAGACCAGAATCTAATAAGCCTCACTTCTAATTTATATAGATAATATTTTAGAATATTTTTTAAACTGCTATTATTAAATTACATTTTTTAAACTGCTATAATTAAAAATGTAAAACTGCTATACTTAAAACTGGATGAATTATTACAAATATTTATATGACTTTTGTAAAACTGAACTACATTTTAAGTGAAAAACATGAATCAATATCAACATGGTACCAAGATAAATGGTATCCTGATAGGTAACTGTGATATCAAGATAGACTTAATGTATAGACTACATGTACTACTACATGTACTACTACTAATAATATGTGCATTTGTAGAGCGCACCATCCACCGTTGCACAGTGCTCTGTGCGCTATTAGTGATACCCTGAAAGACATTGTACCAAGACAGATATTGTTATCTCTTGAGCAGCCCGATTAAAAAAAAACACACCATATATATATATTTTTTAGAATCAAATAATGTTCCTAAAGAAATATTCAATTATTTTTCTACTCCAAAAGGATTACATATAAATATTGCTTCCTTTAACCCTCTCCAACTGGAAATGCCTTAAAGAGCTGTGCCTGTGCCTAATCCAGCAGGGAGAGAGTTAACAGCAGCAATACTTCATGACATTGTCGCAGTAATGTCAAGGAAGGATTACAAGGAACGATGCATGACTCGTCAAAAAAGTTGCCACAATGCCACTATTGTGTACAATCAATAACAAAAACACTGCACATATAGAAGCACTAAAACCGAATACCTCTGATTCTATAACAAACGTCTCGTTTCATTACCACAAACATTGACATTTTCATTAGAAAATAATTACTAATATTGACTCCATGCAGGCATTAATTCACATTAATTCACATTAATGCCTCGGGCATTATCACACCTGCAAACTTTGATCATGGTAGTATAATGTCGATGATTAGAATAGAAGCCTGTCTTTAATACTTTTAGTTTGCCTTTGGAAAATGGTCAACATCATTTATAATACTAGTAGTAGTGAATAGAAAATAAAAATTACATACATATACCAAACAGCCACAAAGCCCATCCTGGGATATGAACTCAAACTTGTCTAGACGTGAGTTTAACATTTTAGCAACATAAGTTAAAGGTGAGCAGTATATTCTGAGAATGTCTGCACTAATACACATTAATTTCATTATTGAAGAAAATTGGTGTAATAGACAATTACTCAGGAATATCTAAAGGGTAGGGTCACAGATTTAAACCAAGTGTTGAATAGAAACAAGAGAATTCAGAAAATAGCCAATATAAAGGACAGTAGTCTAGAGGTATAGCACACCTGCCTTACAATCTGGAATGTCCTGGGTTCTAGCCTACAGCTCATCCCATCATGTCACACTCTTGACCAAAGTACTTAGATCTACACTGATATTGTCCACCCAGCTGTAAAATGGGTACCCAGTGGGGTGAGATAAAATAGTGAATGTAATCTTCTAGTTCCTAATGGCTGCTTGGGTTGCATACTCCCCAGGGAGTTAGTTGAGAAGGTGAAATGAGTGCTAAGTGATCCATTGACCGAGATAATAGCATTTATTTATTTATTATTATTATTATTATTTACTTATATTACTTACTTAGTTATTTACTTACTTACTTATTTATTTAAAATGTGATTTCTGAAATCTACAGCCTCATATTAATTTTATTCTGAGAATTTCTTTCTGATTTTACTATCATTTGTTAACTTATTTTATGAACAATACTTAGTAAGAAGAATACACACAGTACGCTCTTTGCACCATCCCTATTATAAAATCCTGGATGAGGTTATATTTATCGTACAGATCACTGTCATTGGAATGTCTGTAGCATGAGGATATGTCCCTGTATATAGCATTGTCAAGTACACCTATCTACAGGAAGTAAACATCAGATAGCTCAGAAGAACATACTTAACTAAACCTTTGTACTGGGCACATGTATGTACCGTTAAACAATTTATTACATTTCGAGAGTCGGGGTACAACATGCGATTGACGTCATTTTTTTTGTCACATTGCCAACGAGTCCAATGGCAACGGTTCTCTGTCTTCAACACACACGGAATTCTGGACCAACTTTCAATGAGCAGTATCGGCCGGTGGCGAGGCTATCCCTCTCGACCAGAGCAGTAAATGCCCGGCATTGATTACGAGCAGACGAAAATAGACACGCATGAATGAACTCCACTGCAGGTTTTTGTCTTGAGAGTGAATGAAATAAATCTGCAAGAATTTGCTTTGTAATGCTACAGAACAATGCATTGGTAAATAAAAAAAATATAAATAAAATAAAATTTAGTATCAAATTGCAATAGTATTATATTCTGTCTTTAAAAACCAGCAATAAAATAAATTAAATATTCACATTTTTTTAAGATAGAATTGATGATCGAGCACATAATGAAAAGCATATGTTAATGTTATAAATGCTTAAAATGGATGTAAAATTATATATTTTTAATGTTGTTTTATAGTTATCATAACACATATGTGTGTGTGTGTGTGTGCGTGTGTGTGTGTGTGTACGTGCATGTGTCCATATGCATGTATACATGTAAGGGTGTAAATTATGAACTAAACTCAACCAGAAATTGAGTGCCTACAGGTACATATAACAATGTTTAATGACATCTGACATCTGCCCATTTAACCACTCTCACTTCTCCCCAAAATGCAATCTTTCACGCAATACGCAATTCAAGATTTGTTAGTCATTACATTTTTTTTTAAATACGAGAATTTAAAACGTCTCATAATTACCCTAATAATTAAAACGGGAGAAAATAATTAAATCTGGGGTTATCTTTAAAAGCAAAAGTATTTTTAAATTGTTTTGAAAAATATGATTGTGTTCGAATAATTAGAAAATTATGATTGAATTTTTTATATTTTCAGAGATTAATTTAGGTGTTCGAAATATTAGAGGCGGTCAAATTATTAGGGTAACTATGGTAAAACAAATAATGTTGTTTTTACCTTCTTCTTTTGCTGGTCCTTCTGGCTATGGTTCTTGACGTGTTTCCGGAGAGAGGAGGGATCTGTGTATCGCTTGTTGCATGCCGGGTACTGGCACGCATAAGGCTTCTGTAATAGTATAATAATAATAATAATAATAATAATAATAATAATAATAATAATAATAATAATAATAATAAAAATAATAATAATAATAATACCGGTAAGTAATTTACGTAGTGCTATGGGATCTACATCTTACTTTATTTTCAATAAATATTGACTCAATTTTCAATATAGAATTTTAAATTTTCAAATTAATTAAACTGGAAATAATTACAAAGATGAATTCCCGGTTGATATCAAATACATTTATCAAGCAATGGAAGTTGTGATATTTAGTAGAAGAATCTAGAAAGTGACTCTAAACCTCAATTTAAAAAATAATTAAATAAAAAACAAGGAACCTATTTGTTCCAAAAATTGGGGAATTGATAATCAAATTATCAATGAAATATAAGCTTGAAAATATTCTCTGTCCTTTGGCACAAATCAAGGAATATCACGATACAAGTGAATACATGTTCTGAGATTGGTAATTTGAGGAAAACACTATTCACGTTGAAGATCATGTCAATGCACATTACACATTTGAATCAAAAGACTTTTATTATTTACATCCCGGATATACCTTCAAATCCCAGCTCATGCATAGAATAACCCAGCGAATGCATACAAAAACTCTGCTCATGCATAAAATGTTAACGCAAATTAGTTTTAAGCCAGGCTATTGATATTTGAGGAGAGAAAAAAGAATCCATACCGTACGTAAATGAACAAGTTTTATTAAGAATCACTCATGTGTAAATTTGTACCACTGACCCTTGTGATGAAATCACACCTTGGCTATTATAACGGTTTTGGTGCGTAATTATGGGAAAGGTTTCGATGTGGTATATTCGACAAGTATACAAGGCGATTGTTTACATGGTGCACTGTCACCATCAAAGGGGTATACACGTCGGCGATCGCTATCACGCCGTTATCAGATGGTAAATCACGATACCGACTAACCAATCAATCCGTCATCTTTCTCTCTGACCGTTCAACTTGTCAGATGCTTAAAGCCTATCCCTAAAATGTCCATAGTTAAGTGCTATCTGTTATCAAATATCTTAAGACCAGGGATTTATGGTCTACCTACATATCAAACAAAGGATAGCGGCTTTATCTAGCGTCTAATTGATTTAGCTCTCAATACAAAAAGGTTACAAAATGACCAGTGGTCTAAGAATAATCATACAATGTTATTTATTTGTAAGGAATAATTATACATGATTATTCATTTCAATAAGGAATTATTGAATATTGCTATTAATTTATAAGGAATAATTATACAATATAATTACTTTCTGAGGAATTATTATACATTCCTAATAATTTAAAAGGAATAAGTATACAATATTATTTATTTCTAAAGTGACAATTATATAATATTATTCATTGCAAAGCAAACACATTTTTAATGTCTATGATTTTGATACGAGGATGAAATGCAGTAAACTTATACATGGATAAACCCAAATCTAGATGAAATATTAGTAATAGAACGAGTTGCGTAGTTTATTGCTATGATTTTCCATTTGATAATTTCTAATTCTTTGAGACATGATCTTTCTAAATATCTTTCTCGAATTTCAGAATGTTTGACCAATTTGAAAATGAAATTATATGAAAAGAAATGTGAAATAAGATTTTTTCTACTAGAATTCCAGGATTTTCTGAATTCTTGACACATATAAATATGAATTGAAACAACATGTTGCAAATAAAATAAAATACAGATAAAATAATTATTTTAAAGATGGAAATAAATCAGGGGGCCTTAATCTCGAAACTTTCTTACGAACAGCCTAAGGACAGTTCTTAATGATTCTTATAATACTGTTCTTAGCGAAGAAGTTCGTAAGAAGCTTTTGAGAATAGGCCTACAGGTTGGCAGATCTGAGAATAGGCCTACAGGTTGGCAGATCTGTAAACCAGGGAATAAAATAATTATAGCCAAAAAAAATAAAATAAAAATGAAATAAAAAATAAAAAATAAAAAATTTACACATGATGCGGGACTCACCGTATCGAGATGTGTGCGTTGATGTTTTGCGCGATCTGAAGAGTTACTGAAGGCCTTGGTACATCCAGCATGCTGACACAGGTAAGGCCGCTCTCCAGTGTGTGACCGTAGGTGTATCTTCAGATTCTCCAGACGAGAAAACGCCTTATGACAACCCTCAAACTGAAAACAGTAACACAGACTGACTTAAAAGAAAGTACATGTATATCAATTTGTATTTAAAAAAATAATATTTATAATGTTTGTTTTTAACTCTCTCCATGCTAAAGGCAACTAAAGAGCAGTGTCTACTGCTAATCCAGCAGGATAAGGGTTAAATGAATTTGTTTTTTTATTATTTAATTCTAAAAATCATAAATATTTTATATTTATTTAAAATGTGTCTCCAATGTCTAGCTTTTCCCTGTCATCGCTTTTTGTAATATAAATCAGAACAAAGCCTCTAGATACATACCTAATAGAAGGAGAATATTCAATATTGAAGTAAAACATTTAGTTTTTAAAACAATATATGGCTAATTTTATATATTTTTATATTATATCCTTGTCGTCAAACAGTGAAGGACATTTCTTACCATTATAGTTCCCTAAAATTAATATCATACAGATTAACCTAATATCCGTTGTCAGTACCAGCCAATGCTCACTGGTTACTGCAACATTCAGTGCTATGGATGTTGTGGGTTTCCTCCTGCCCTAAACTGACCAGCCGTGTTATAAGTGACAGAATCTTGAAAGCCACAATTTAAAAAAAAAAAATACAAAAATTAAACTAATATCTTGATCATGTATACATATGGTACCATGTATACAGGGCTCCAGACTAACATTTTGAGTTACTTGCCCGCAAAGCAAGTTGCAATGGCCCCAAATGTGCTAAATGTTAAAAATTAGGTTGTCCGCAGTGCAATTAACTTGCCCCTGTACGTCGGGCATATGTTAGTCCAGAGCCCTGATATATATTACATCAAATTGGAAATCAGCAATATGTTGAGCTATACACATAATAATAGTTGTCTTCTCTTAATCCCCAAATATTGCAAGATATGCTGGTCCCGTCAGATCCTTTTATAGTATATACATAGAACTATCACAGGGGCCATTGACCAAGCTAATTTATACACCCTGATGACAACAACATCAATCTTCGACACAATAAGGACGCACAAGGTCGACTTTGTCCGGCCCCAATATATAGACTACTGGGTCCTATATCCACACATACTCATAGATCCCTTGTCACAGATAACCTATTGGCAAATATACTCCATATGATTTGTAGCTTACATGCCTTATATTAGTCATATTTGAATACAAATGGCTATCTGACAGGGACACATGGGTTTATGAACCGGCTATAGAATGGTTCAGATTTAGTGAGCAACATCCGAAAATATGCTCGGAACTAAGTGGAAAGTTTCCATTATGGCAGAAATGGGCAAGAGGCATTACAGTACTGAAATGGGCGAAAATGTCTCGAAATATTGTATAAACTTTTATTTATAAATGGAAAGACTAACAATGTTATGTACTGAATAATTAAGGATTGACTGTAATTTTCTTTGTTTTCATGGAGTATGAACGTAAAAACCGATGTGCAAACTGTATGAA
>JAUTBX010125094.1:0-10531 GCA_032361465.1 Lepetodrilus tevnianus | reverse complement strand
GCATTTCAAAAGTGTACATTCCTAAATAATAATAAACAGAAACTGTACATTCGTGAAAAATAATCGACAAATTTCCAGTGGACAAAAATGGCGGCTGTATTTTAAGTTAGAAGAAAATATAGTAGAAGAAGATATAGTAGAAGAAGATATAGTAGAAGAAGATAGTAGAAGAAGATAGTAGAAGAAGATAGTAGAAGAATATAGTAGAAGAAGATAGTAGAAGAAAATAATAACCTTTATTATGTCGGATATTTGAAAAGCAAAACAACTTAGCTATATTGATCTACATTATTCCGATAAATGGATAGCAAACGTACTAAGATACACATTTGAAATAAACATAAACATAAACACAAACATAAACATAAACATAAACATAAACATAAACATAAACATAAACATAAACATAAACATAAACATAAACCATAACAGTGATAATAACAAGGAGAATAACAACAATGAAATAACAACGGATAATAACAACGATAACAATACCGTAATAATAATTAATAATAATAATATAGCGACTATTTCTTGGTTCTTACTAACGCATATAAACAGTGTTCATGAATAACAAAATGTATTGCAAAAATAAAACCTACATGTGCATGCAGCAGAATGTTATCAATGTTACACTTTGATGCAATTTCAGTAGAAACACTAAACAATATAATTATTCTTTGGTTCGAATAAAACGTAACAGTATCAAAGTAAGTAATTTGGACAGCAATGTCATTTATTGGTATCAGGAGCTCCTGAAAAGCTTTATCCCGAAATCTAAACATGATAAATTGTAATTTAATGGCGGATATATTGAACTACCATTCAATGAGAATACGATCTGTGACACAATTACTTATTCAGAATTATATTTACTTTGCCCATCATCTAAACTGGTTTAGTTTATATTATTCATATTAATATATAGAAGAAGAATGAATGTTTATTTGGGTGTCATGTGATGAATAAAAATACAATGGTTACATACAATGATAAGACATATTTTTTAAAACATATTACATATCAAAGAAATGGAATCCTAAGTTATTTATTATATTATACTTGTTGTTATTCACCTTTTAATTTACAAATTTGTATCATTATAAATGTTTCTGTCAATCAAATATTTCAATAAACAGCATTTGCAGCTAAGCACATCCCATATAAGTCAGTTCAGTAATAGTAGAAAAGCATCGCTCACTTTGTTTGAATAGGGACATGGTAACAAATGACAAGTAAAGCCAGTGAGCTAAAATTAACCGAATACGGATACCTAGCCGCGTGACGTGGCGGCTTCCGATTGGCTGTAGTAGCGCATTGATCGCAGCGGCCACGCGCCCGTGTTTATTCACCGTAATCAAGTTATCAGGCTTAACAATAGACCCACGTCCCGTAGTACCTCTGGGGCCAGATATTCTATACATAGTGCACGCGCCGCGCGGTTTGCCCACACTTTGCCACGCGACCGGTTTGGCTTCGGAAGCCATATTTCCTTCGCTCTTAATATACAAAGAAATATATACGTAAAAATCCGGACATGTACGGGAAAACGCACGAGCATTCGGACTTTCGGATAGCCGGAACGGCATGTCGGACCTTGGCATCTCGGATTTGGAGTAGTCCTAACCGTGTGGGAACCGGCTGAAGTTTTAACCATCTCAGCTGCTGTGCTATGGGTCTTTGTTCTTCCCCCAGATGGACGAGCACCTGTGCCGAACTCCAAACCGTTTGGGAATCGACTAATTTTCTTCGCATCCTCCCAGAACTGTTCACCGTCCATCTGCTATAAGCTCAAAGCGACAGCATGTGATACTAAACCACACAAACCAATCAAAGTTGCATCTGTTGGGACAGTGAGAAACGCCTTTAAAAATGATTTGGGGGGCCAAAAAAAATATTGCATGCACACCGCTGAGGATAAGGAAAAGAAACAAAAACTAACAGCCTTATGGAGAAATCTGTTATATTTGTATTACATTATTCTGGCCTGGAATAAACAGCAAAGGAAACGAATTGGATTAATTATTTTTGTATTGGAACTACTACTGCTAACCTGGAAATACGATTTAACATTGTATACGGATTATTGATGGACATCCCAAAGGGACACTCGTGGATTAATAGTATTTTGTAAGTTTGACGTCTGATCTGGGGAGCCATGGCATCTTCTTCATCCCAAGGTGGATACCAGATTTCATTTCCACATCAGAAGACAGTGAACTTTAACGAAATTCGTTCGGTGCCAGTTCCTGTTAAACAGCCGGAGACAGG
Organism: Lepetodrilus tevnianus; assembly: GCA_032361465.1. Classification (NCBI taxonomy): domain Eukaryota; kingdom Metazoa; phylum Mollusca; class Gastropoda; order Lepetellida; family Lepetodrilidae; genus Lepetodrilus; species Lepetodrilus tevnianus. The sequence continues at coordinate 8,260 of JAUTBX010125094.1, read as the reverse complement.
TGCGAAATAGACCCCATGTCTCGCGCGCAAACACTGGGATACGTGTATTCGCTTATCGCTTGTGCAAGTCTTGACATCGAATACTCATCCAGTCGGATCTGGTGCCAGGATTTGTTGAGTCTCACGCGAGTTTGGAGCCAGGACCGATAACTCCGTCGCCACCCCGGAGTTCGCGTGTTATCGTACACCCCTCACACGGTGACTTACACAAACAAGTGGAAGATACAGACGGAAGATAAAGAATGATCCAACAACAGCCCCTCGCAAAAATATACATGAATAGTGGGTCTTATGATCTTATTAGCATCTGTCAAATTTTACAAGTGTCACTTTGCTTTTTCAGCAGGAAATTAATGATTGAATTCACGAAATTCGAGACATCAGACATCTGATTTCTGCCTCAAACAAATCCCTTGATTTAATTTGTAACATCAATTTGAGAATATATATTTTTTAAATTTGATTTATTTTTACTTATTTTTTAAATATTCTTTTGAGATATTTTATTTATAGAGTAATTACAAATTTCCATTTTTGCGGTGATAATTATTTCCTTTGAAGTTCGTAAGTATGAATATTTTTTAATATTTTTTTTTATCTTTGAAAAATCAGTACACTGAAGACTCACTGTCACCGTTTATAATAGTGGAAGCGGCACATAGCGGTCCTGGTTCACCGAGTCTATTGTTTCTTTACTGTTAAGGGACATGCTTTCTGATTAAACATAGCTCGCCTAATACCGAGGGCCCCCAGCTGTCCGGCGATATTTAGTGTCACATACCACGCTCTATCTGGACATCGCCAGACATCGAATACCACATCACAACACTTATTTATTTTTGTTAATCTTCGCAGCAGTTCGGCGCCGCTTGTCTAGAGTAAGGCCCTCGAAAGCACACATGAATATATGCAGATTTGCAGGTGTGCGACTGTGAACCGTCTACAGGGCGAAGGTGACGGATTTTAATGCAATTTATCAGCCAAGGGAGGGCGGCTCCTTTGATGTCCGTGTTGATTGACAGCGTGGTAGCGGTAGCGACCGCCTGCCTGGCGCCGACTACGATAGCAAATATACACATGGTGAATGGGTGACGTCACACCACTGGCGCCAGTCTGTCTCGCTTCGTCGCAACTGATTGTAGACTGTTCAGCTATTAATCACCTGCCACACCGGCCTGAGAAATGTCGGCTGAAAAATTCGGCCCAGCTGCATCAATTTGGGATGGGACCATTTTTAATTCTCCAACTCTCAAACCATCGATCCAAAAAGTCATTTTAAACGCAAACTCACCTAAAAATGTATTTATAAGACTAAAACCACACAGAAATGTTCATAACAGACCCTGGGAAAAAATCCACAGGAGGCGTGGCTTGGATATGTAAGCTAACACAGTAGAAACCTTCTGATTGGCTGGAGGTTGCCTAAGCTATTACTTCACGATCTACTCACGCCTGATTGGTCGGCTTGCTTGGGCGGAGCTTCACGGCTTAGATCGGGACAAGGAAGAGTTGAATTCACGGCTGGTGGGTATAAAGTCTTGTGAGCTGCCAATCTATCTCATATACTCACAGGAGCTCTTCCTAACCAGTCGTACGTTACAACCACCTCTAACTTCCTCTCGAGATCTCCCTCGTGTGTTTATCTCTTCATACGTTTATACTTACCACTACTATACGTCGCCATTATGAAGGCTGTTGTTGATGCTTGTGTCCTTTCGTCAGACTTCGGCATGAAGGATTTCAAGATCTCCAAACCCAAGATCGAGGATAACTCCGAGATGTCTGCTTGCTTCCACAAGCTGAAGGAACTGGTGCCTTCCGTTCCTCAGAACAAGCGGATCTCCAAGGTCGCGCTGCTGCAGCATGTTATAGACTATATCTTGGACTTGGAGATTACTCTAGATAGACACCCTGCCATGGGATCCATTCCCCCACAACTAGCAGCCGTCTGCCGGTCCCCCCTGGCCGAGAAGTCTGACATGAACACACTAGAGGTATGTATTGTATATACACTTGGACCATTGCTGATTTTTCATGTATCGTATCGATCACTACTTTGCCATTCCATCATATTATGATAGACCGCAATGCGATATAATTTAACTAGCATCGATTGTATGGGCCATTCAGTAATATATGAATTGCATTAACTTGGATTATGTTTATTGTTATTATTAATAACGCATGTATGTGTTTACCTGGTTAATATTACTCAGTTATTGCTAGATTTGTATGGTCTATAGTTCGTTAATTTATTTAATATATGGAAAAACGACGATATCCTATCTCCCGATTTACGACCTGGAACCATTAGAGTATTCTACTTTTACTAGATATTTTACGTCATACGAGCTTTTAACACGTATATTCATTCACGAATATGAACTCGCAATGACAAATATAGGCTCTTTGAATGGAAATCTGCGAAAGAAAATGGCCTCTAGTCGTGCTTCATTATTATTTTATGTTGATATCTGGAATCTTATAGATTTTTGCCTCGTTTTCAGCCTGGTCTGTACACCAACTCAACGACGGGGATCTGTGAACTGAGACCGCCATCAAAATAAACCGGACACCGGTCATCTGGGAAAACAAAATGGACAAATTCAAATGGTAGGTACCAGCAACGAGATATGGAGAGAGGGGAACCTCTCTTATTGATGCGCATTTGGGGTTTTAAACTAAAACAAAGCCATCGCCCCAGCTGCGTCTGATGTGGTTGTGCGAAATGGTTGGAATATTTGGCACGCCGATATGGCGACAGACTGGCGCCAGAGCCTAGCTGCTAGAGTCTATAGCTGGAGGAAACAGGTGCGATGGGGGGTTTGGGGCAAAGGGGAGGGGAGCTACCAGCGTTAACTAGGGGAGATTATAACCAGATTAAGTTACTCTTGTGATAATAGCACAATTTATACTCCCGTTGCGAGCTAGAATTATGTTCAGTTGTATCCAGTTATCTTAGACTGATAACCAGTGATACCAATACTCTGAATGTATTCCAATATTACCAGTGACTACTGTAGGGTGTGGGTATTGTGGTACATATGTATGATTATTTATTTCTAGTGGAGTTCTTGATAGTCTGTAGTTACTTGTTATTGATAATCCATATATATTTATTACATATATCAGTATATATTTATTAGATGTATCAGTAGGTAATATACATTTATTTTAAAACATGTAAACGGAACTCCCTTTCTATGAATTAATGATTTTATATGTTTACTTTTATGGAACATTTAATTTATTTTATATTTTTTAATTTTTCAGCAGTCACACGGATTCATCAAGGATTACTGGCTAATCAAAGATGCTCTCTCTGTCGACATGTTGTCCAGTTAGCATTCCGCACTGCTCCGAGGTCTGGTTGATGGACAGAAGAAACCATACACGTGCAAAACACATACACTGTGACACGCCCCCTTCCCACACCCACCTCGCGTCTTGTCCCCCCACCGAAAAGCAAAGCGGAAACGAGGGTGACATGTGCTGCTATACTGTGACTAGCGGCCCGGACAGCTAATGTTGTCACGCTGTGAACTATTTTCGTGACGAAAGTGTGCATTGGACTTTGACATCTACTGGCCGAAACTGCCATTCAAGTGACCAGTGGGTCTCCGCATGGACATGTTCGAAATGACACTGAAACATCATCACATCGAGTGCTAAAGATCACACGAGATTACTATGATTCACCCCATTGTTGTGGCGGGGTTGAAAGTTATTATGAACACTTTTTATGATATGTAAGATATATCCTTCTACTGTTTGCTGTTAATTGTTATTGTTGAGAGATATGTATATGCGTTGAAATATTGATATTTTTAATACAAAAAAGTCGAAATCTAATTTGTGTCCTTGTATTATGTTCTTCACATACGCTACTACTAGTCCTATATCAGCTGCACGACGAATTTGCTAACTGCACATTCCGACAAATGGTAACTTTGGTAAAACCACATTTGCTGATATTATTATATACTTATTAATATTACAGATAGTCAGATGCAGGGTTTAGTTTTTTGTTCAAATTCCAACTTTTTAACCAGTTTTTAAACACTTGATACACTATATTATTATTGGGTCTATTCTACATGAATGCCTGCTGTATATATCGCTTTCTCACCAAGTGGCTAATGCAAACCTATACCTGCGGATCCCGTCCGGTTTTATTGTACAGTTTTATACTGTGTCATGTATTCTCAGGTGGTGAAGCCACTGTACATTTAATTAATTGAGCCATCACGTCAGGTGTGGCAAACACAGGTGAACTGGTAACGCTCTGATGATCACTACAGGTGTTCAGGGGTGTGTTATTGCCAAACCAGTCAACACCTGAGGTCACGTGACTCAGGTACTACCATTTGGTAGACGTCAGTGTGACGGTGTTTACAATGTATATAAGGAAGTGGAGGTTATAAACATAAGATGCCTGTAAATAACTAGAATTTTACTGGGACTCTCAATTGAAAAGAAATTCTATCCATATATTTGAAAGATGTGTTGTAGACTAAACACAGATATGTTGATATAATATACGTATACATGCAAACCGATACCCTCATATACATTCACATAAAGCAGTAAATAAGAGTTCATTCGTATATACCTAAATGAAGTTGACATAAAGATTAATACTATAGACATACATCGAGACCAACGACACACAAGTAGAGAAACACTCTACAGTATTTAATTTTAAGCCCAAATGGAATTGACATAATGGTAAGATTAACATTGAACTAGGCCACAGCTGTTCCAATTTTTAAACAATTATTACAAGATCTAGGTTCGAATTTCCTCAATTATTAAAAGGATATCCTAAGGTCACGTCGGCTCGAGGGTATGAACTCCCAATTTGCTCGAGTCTACAGTGTAGATTTCCTCATCTAAGTGGGGTCTTCCTCACATTTCTAGCCATATATAGGCAGAACGTCGAAACACTCTTAAAACACGTGCTATACTGGTACTTCTCACTCTTAAACACGTGCTATTACTGGTACTTCTCACACTTGCCACATCATGGAAGTTCGATATCCTTGCTTGCCAATTATCTATTCATAGTGCTTGTTAATTATTAACTGAATAACGACTTCTCTCAGTAGTTGGCAAGTCGTAGTGTGAGAGAGAGAGGAGAAGAGAGAGCGAGCATTGCATCTATACATGCCATTGTTTAGTCGTGTTCATCTAACTATACTCCGTGGTTTCTTTCAATTCATAAATCACACGTGTATCAGAGCCTAGTCTGCTATATATTTTCGTGAAAACAAACTCAAATCACAGTAGAATTTGGCTGTATCAGCGTTTGTACTATATTCATATTTTCCTTTATTATTAGAGCAGAGCTAAATCTCAATTCAGAGAGAGAGATAGAGATAGAGAGAGGACATACATACGCTTGTACTACTAGTATTTTCTTCTTATTATTATTCTCCTTTATTATAAATGCAGCGTTAACTCTACATTCACATCCAGCAGCCAGTCCAATAGCAATAATTATTAAACCACAAGACTGTCAACAACCAACCCATTGATTGATTTACGAGTTATTGTGATAACTCAGCCAATTATGCTTCAGTGAACATTCTTCTGTATTAGGTATATGAAAGACATAACCTATTCCATTCACTATCTGCCACAGCATCGAATTTGACTTTTACTTACATCATGAATATTTCAATGAATCGTATGAAGATCACATGCACTGGGGCAGAATTTAAAAAAAAAGGCAAATGGTTTATTACAATGAGATATAACGTGAACATATTTTCCACCGTGGGTAATAATACGTTACGCTAGACTAATGCATTACTCCTTCAATAAAACTATTCTCTTGAAACCCATAACAATAACTATACACGACAATACACGGCAAAGCATGGACAATTCCTTTTCAAACAAGACAGTCAACGCGAGCAAGTTAAATCACATCTGGCTAAACCAAAGTCAATGTTCAAAGATTGTGATGACCTTTCAATCATCGAGTCGTGAGATTAAATACGAGACATTATCTCTTTTTGGAGGTGTGTTCACGAAGTATTTATTAGCGGTGGAGAGAGTTGCTTCCCCCGATATGAAAGAGATAGACACCTGTCAACAAGCGGTCGCTGTCATCAGTCCGTCATGGTGTCAATCTAATATTGAGCCCAATACGTCTCGCGCTGCTAAATGAATTAATTTGATATTGGTATTTGACATACATAGCATATTATCTCTTCGTGATAAATAGAGGATGTCACTGGTATGTATACTTCAGGAAGTAAGACGGTTAATTTCACAATGTCATTCACGTAAGAATGTAAACTTCACGATGTTTGTCAAAAGTTGAGGATAAGCCATGCACTCTACCACATAATATATTAAGCACGTAATCTAAACGTGCCACTGACGCTTTTCCGTAGTCTAACGTTTTTCAGTTCCTTGAAAAGGATTATTAAATACTAATACGGACATATTGACAGTGCGTTATGCATGATATAAATAGAGACTCAATGTGTATTTACAGTTATTAATTTTTTTAAACATTGTTGATGGATATGAAAAGTTAATTAAATATCGTAAATATCAAAGTTATTAGGTATTATAGTTTTTAATCTTCAGAATCTATTCAATATTAATAAACAGAAAGTAGTTTTGTTTTCTAAAAACATTCACTTGTTTGGTACAGTAGACATATCTACATTAACTAATGTTTATCAAGATTTTGTTGAAAAACGTGCACCTGTATTTCATTGCACAAAGAACATACACATCTCAAACTGCAAATATAGGGCCTGTTCTATTGTAAGTTTTCTAATATGGAGATAAAAGCCAACATGTTCGTGACAACTTGTGATTGGGTTTTCATGGTTTGCGTGCTTGCGTTAATATAGTCAGTTCTGCGGTATTTCAAGCTGAGATTTCTTGATTAGTCCCCCGTGATTAGAATAAACATTATAGCCACCTGTAGTCTGTGTAGATAGCGAAATCGCAACCAGCCATCTCTCTGGGTATCGTTTCTCGAAGTTCTCATGTCCACTGTGAGACCACAGCGCTCTCGTAAGTGCACGGTTCCCATATATTAGAGATTGTTACGATAGTCATATAGTGGTAGATTCTAGAAACAATACCCAGGATGGTGCCTTGAGCTCATATTTCAAGAACAGTTACAGTTTTTAGTACCCTGCACTCATAAATGTGTAGGCATACTAACGAAACAAACGAATGTGGTCAAACAAAATATTTTCTTTAACAGCATTTATATTTATTGCACCCGAAGAGTTATAGCAATTAAAATCCAATTTCAGTTCCTTCCTTAAACATTTCGAAATTCTTATGGAAAGGTAAGTCCAAATATCTGAGCATCAGTTTCGTATCTGATTTTTAATGAGATTGAGTAACGAACAAGCTAATGTTTTTTTTTTACTTTATATTAAATTGGCAACACTTTAATGTCACGATTAAACTATAAACTTATTACTCGACGTTTCGTCAGTTTAAATTAATAGCATCATATCAGAAGTGCACCGCAACTGCTATAAGTATAACTATAGATAACGGATTTCCGTTATTCATTAAACCTACTAACTCTATATGAAATCAAATTAATATACAATATCGTCAGTGTTTTTCAACAAAACCCTGATAAAATTAGTTAATGTAAATGTATCTTGTACTCCAGAGAGGTTGTAGTAACGCACAAGCGAATGTTTTTAGAAAACAGAACTACTTTCTATTCTCGAAACACAGGATTATGTCCATTTATTTTACAGATGTTTAAGATTATACTCATTGTTTCAAGGACGGATTTCAATTAAACTCAGTTAATATTAGTAACTAATCTCACGATTTATCTCATATCTGCCAATCTAACATTAATTGTTATCCCTGACTAAATGTACACCTGTTTCAGGCTATTCTTATTTATATCTATTAATTACATATTTATAACCATCTATGTATATTTATACAGTCCTGTCAATATCAATTTCTATATTTACTTATCATAGCCTACGTATTAATTGTTATTTACCAAGGCATAGATAGCATTAATACTATGCTCTACTGCCAGTTTACCTACTATTTAACGTTAAGTATTTGGGTCTGAACATTACTACATAATAAAACGTATCTGATAGAGGCAAGAGTTGGACATTGAAACCCACTAAACAATGCTTGGGTCCAATTAATAGTGCATCATTATAAGAGACTTCGTTACTGATTTTTATGAACTTGTTTAATCCGCATTGCCTAATCCAATTATGTCTACGCTAGTGTG
>JAUTBX010125093.1:5824-20601 GCA_032361465.1 Lepetodrilus tevnianus | reverse complement strand
CCTCGGATTTAATAACTTTCACGACTCGTGTTGATATATTTGATATTCCAAGACACTCGGGTGAGATTCTCTATATAAACAGATGTTTTATTACTGGTGCAATAGTTTGTATGTGCTAATTTTGGGAGCTTTTTTGTTTTTCATTCCATGAAGTATTTACCGAGATAATCTACGAAATAGAGGTGTCAATGCATTCCATACCAAACTATAATTGTAAGTCTAAACGAAGGGCGAGTTGAACATAGATGTCGTATGACGCGGAGTGATTTGAGTCTATATTTGAGCAGAGATTAAGAGCGATTTGAGCCTAGCCCGGGAGTGATTTGAACCTAGATTTGGGCCTATATTGAGGATGGTTATGAGCCTAGACCAGTAGTGATGTGGGCCTACTCGATAAGTTCATAGCTACTTAAGTATACTAGTAGTCTATGAGTGATGTTAGTGAAAAAGATAATACCATAGTATTATGCGTTTACAATATTATGTTAATATTGTTGTTGTTATTCTTCTTCTTCCTCCTCCTCGTCGTCTTATTATTATTATTATTATTACTATTATTATTATTACTATTATTATTATTATTATTATTATTATTATTATTATTATTATTATTATTATTATTATACTTTCCAGAGATCGATGCTCCAGACCCTCTCCCTCTGTTCAGCGGCTGGGCGCGATGATACATCCCCCATGACGGACGAGAAGTCAACTGAGTGATACTCAAAATGCCAAAATATTACCTTACCATAGACGTCATCACACGTGTCATATTGCAACTACCAACCCCAGCGTCTCAATACTCAGCTACATTAACCTTATTTGCTCTGCCATGTACAGACCGTATGTTCGTTGTATTTACTGGTATGTACGTTATATCTGAATTGCATGCATTGCCTGCATACATTAACATGAAGACGCTACTGTGCCCTTACCTGTAATATACGTTCATAGTAGTAGCTGAGCGTGATGTCCCCATTATAATCAAATCACCGTCTTCATTAATTAAATACCGTTGGAAAATACGTTAGAAACCAAAAAGTGTTCCTTCTTTATATTACGTGTTCAGTGTCAACTGCTGTCGATGTGTAGTGCTACTTAATTAATATGTCTTCATTAACAGTGATCTTCTGGTTAGTCATATAAACAAATAAATCTCTTACTTTTATTGTATTTACTAATAAGCTATCAGGCGGACATGTGTTAATTTAAGACTGGACGTGTCTATATAATCATGTGTAGTTTACATAAAAGTGATATGTATGCAAGTACTGCGTCTACCTATTGTATGTGCATTGTAATAAACATAATGACATTGCTCAATGGCCTGGGTTGATTCTATGATTAAAAGTATGTTCAGTTATACATCACGTATGTATGTGCCTGCCACCCTCTCTTTACACACTACACCTCCCCACGATACTAGACCCACATGTTGCTATGTCATCACAAAGATAAACAACACAATATAATGCTTTGCAAATGTACTGTACATCCGATGGCCATGTGATGTTGTTAACGGTCACGTGGTCCGGGTGAACAAATCACGTGACATGGATAGAGGTCGCATTCGGATCAACCAAGACATAGTATTCTCGGACCTACCAGTAAGGCTGACATTATGGCGGAAATGGACGAATGCTAGTTATATGTTACTGATTTAAATGTTAACACTTTCAATCCTATAATATTATTGCATTCTTAATTTTAAGTATACACATAACAGAAAATTCCAGTGAAATCTGAGCAGACAAGATATATAATTGTATTTCTTAAATTTCAAATTAGCAGCAACTCAATTGGTAGGACTACCTCGCGAATTAACTTGACTTTACAATGCAGACAAGGTGTAATGCTAATGAAAACTAACAAGCCGTGTGGAATAATTATATTTATTAAAAGTATGAAAATACCTGGATTATTGTATTCTATTTCAGTTAATGACGTACATTTTGATTGATCGGGAATCTGTTAAGGTTATGTTTAGCTTGCCAATGAATACATAGCATAATATTGGTATGAGCGCATAATATGTCCGATGCGGAATGTCGCAAAGTTGCTACGAGTGTAGTATAGATGTCGCTAAGGAAGAAGGCACTCGAACTCGACTGGGGAGTAGCATCCAACAGTCGAGTCGCTGCCCTCGTAGATCAGCCCAGTGACCACCAGCTGTCCGGCCTGATCGGGACAAATGAGAGGTCCCCCAAAGTCACCCTGGAATGAGAGAGACGAATACGTGTATTACAACACAGATGCTCAGCTTTTGCATTGCATATACTTTATTATGTCCATTACCTTTCAACAGTTATACTACCATGCATGTAGCTATCCTGGAAATTCAAACATAATCACTATTCTGTGTTACGGCGATTAATTAGACTGGGGAAAGCACTTAACGAAAATTTAGTTTCGGACAGACATCCTTGCATGGTCACGTTGCACGGAACAATCGTAGCGCTACGAGAGTAGTAACTCTTAAGTTGAAATGACGTAGCGACTCTCCTCCAATTAAGCTTCATGTGTAGAACGGGGCATTGGTTATAGTTTGAGGTTGTTTCTACCTGGAGGTATGCCCCACTGGTTTTCAATATTTTCCTATTGTATCGTATATTTAAAAACATACGTATTCGGTATTTTATTATTAACTTGCGATAAACAAAGTATAAATACTATTAACGCATACTATGGAAATATGAAAATATGGAAAACCAGTGTGCCCTGGGGAAAATATAGCGTATTGCCCAATATGCTTTTTCTGTAGACAAATCAATTGTACTTACTTTCAGGTAGAAGTATGTTTGACAATGAACTATAGTACAGGGTGTCTCAAAACAAATGTAACCTATGAACATGCTTGTCATTTGCTCAATGTTAATGCTATTGTTTTTAGTGTATGTCAACACACCATGATCGTATGCCGTTAAGCAGAGAATATATACACAGTGTACTAGTAATGCATACTGTAAGCTCGATTAGTATATCCTTACCACACAGACTTCGTCTGTACTAGAGGAATCGGCACACAGTCTCGTTGTATCGGTGCACGTATCTGCTAGGGTGATTGGCGCCGTATAAGCACCATCGGTAACAGGGTCAATATCTGCAAAATAGAGCATGCTAGTATTTAATTTGGCGTGTCAGGGGATGGTTTCATGAACTATTAATTTGGTATAGTTAACTACGCAGAGGGTGGCATCACTGTGATGCAACAGTCTTGAGCGAAACTATCGAAGTAAATACACTAAAAATGAAATAGATTTAGCAACATTAAAAGGGTTAATGAACGAAAATAAATAGACCTAAATAGTATTTATAAATATATTGCCAAATGATTCTCATTGCTTAACTAGCATTAGGACTATGTTTGTGTACATGGACATACATGTGTGTGTTTGTGTGTGTGTGTGTGTGTTGTGTGTGTTTGTGTGTGTGTGTGTTGTGTGTGTTTGTGTATGTGTGTGTATGTGTGTGTGTGTGTGTGTGTTGTGTGTGGTGTGTGTGTATGTGTGTGTGTGAGAGTGAGTGTGACTGTGTGTGTGTGTTGTGTGTGTGTGTGTGTGTGAGTATGTGTGAGTGTGTGTGTGTGTTTATGTGTGTGTGTATGTGTGTGTTTGTGTGTGTGTGTGTGTGTCCAGTAGGTAGATCTACTCTACAACACATCCAGTTTGTCAGACATGACATGGGGGTGGGGGGAGTTGTGAGTGTACAGGAGGTAGATCTACTCTACAACACATCCAGTTTGTCAGACATGACATGGAGGTGTGGGGGAGTTTTGAGTGTACATGTGGTAGATCTACTCCACAGCACCTCCACGAGCACTGCCTTCTCTGTGCAGGACTTTCATGTCCGTAACAAAATGCATCAACTCCTTCCACTTGTCTCCTGCCGCCACATATATAATGTACAGAAGCTTTGCAAACAGCTCAGAGGCGGTATACTTGGCGAGGCCATTGTTTTCTAGCAGATTTCCCGCGAGACATACTATTACTACTAGTTTCTGCTGCTCAGCGTGGATTACTTCCCTCCATGACGTCACGACGTCACTTTCTATTAAGAAACGTCTACGTCTACGTCTAAACTGACTGCGCACGTCAGTTGACGCATGGCCGTCGCTGTCTCCAGGCGTCGTTTCTGGAATGTGTAGTACTCGTTGCAAGACTGTATTGGGGGAAAATAATATCAGACCTCTATTTCGAATAATTGCATACCGAGTGAATATTGGACATACATGTATACAAACTCCGATGGAATAACGCTAGTGGTGACAGTTAAGGTAATCAGACTTTTAATGAGCCCGGTGCCAGGACGCTAACAGCACCATGGACGTATTGACGTTTGTAATTATACTTCCTTGCCTGATAGGAGCCCGTGTATACTATATATTGGATTCTGTTCATCGACGACTGCAATTATCTAGAACACATTGGCTACTGTATCTATCCTGGTCATTTGATGTAATTATATGCTCGACAGTTGACGCAGGCAGTAGGGGGAAAGTCATCAGAAATCAGTCGGAATCAGCAGACGACACGTTTTCTCCTGTCTGTGAACTGTCGAGTGAGGAAGAGATTGCTTACAGATGAATATTTCAGAGTTTAGCTCAACACTAACAGAGGCTAGGGGAAACATACACTTTCTTTGAGGCAGTTGAGTCTTATGCGGTAAACTTGTGTCGGAATGATCCAAAATTCATGAAGGACTTGCTCTCATCTCCTACAGTGGGTCTATTCCCATGGCTGTAAATATACGAGTCGACATGTGTTTCTTGGTACTGGAGATGAGAGTCGGGGGTTCCTCTGCACCAATAGAAGGTAGAACACTTCAGTCACAAAATAAACACATCTGTTCCGGTATTTAGTGAGAGACTTTGGTATCTGTAGGTGTTTCCGTTTGACTTTGACCCTTACAACGTATAGATCCAGAATGTCTTAATTTTGGATTCGTAATGAAAAATAATAATTTGGAAAGACTTAATGCTATGATTTCTTAGCGCAAACAGACACACAGAAATAATAGGTAGCCAACTACGTCAGCATCGACGGTGACCGACGCGGTGTCGTGCTGTGTGAATAATATATATTGGAAGTTACAAGTTTTGAGACATAAAACGATCGGAACAATATACTCTCATAAGAATAACACCTCTAAATCATCTCGGAATTTGTATTGATACAAGTGTCACATTTAATTAGTGGAAGAGGAAATTCAGTGGACGGGTCGAATGCCACCCACCTGCGCGCACCACCTGCGCAAACCACCTGCGCACCACCCGATATGAAGAACGTGTAGACCAGTATGGATTTCAATCTTGGTGTGTAACAATGAACTAACCGGCAACTCATAATGGCGTGATAATTTGGTTGTCATTCACCGCCGTGCCTGTAGTTCATACCAAACGTACCACAATAGACCGGATGTGACCACTTGCAGTGGCACTAAGCCGACGTTCAATCCAGCCACTTGCTTGATATGCTTGAATATGTTATACTTGAAGAACAGAACAGATCGAGAGCAATGTGTGTTATAATCACTTGACAGAGATAGTCGCGATCGCAATAAAAAATGTCCATCTGATTCAAATGCGCCTTCCCGAAACTCAGTCTAAACTTCAAATGTAATGCCAGATCTTCACTGATTCACTGATCCTGAACAGTATATCAAAAGAATATTGTGGGCAATGATAGTCCAATCAGATGAGACCTGATGTCCAGTGACCAGTATGTCCTGTTCAGCTCAGCAACGTGTAGAATGTGCAGGTCATGTGCGTGTTCAGCTTTCAAGCATGCCATGGGAAGACAACTCACGCTGTCAACAGGAGTTTACTATATACTAGTAACATGTGTTCAGTGTTAGGTATTCAGTGAAGTTAATAATAATGGCCATAACCTAGATCATAGCATACTACATACTAAACATAACGTATGTTGTTTTTTACCGCCTATTTTTCGTTAAGATGTTATATAATGTATTGCCAAATTTGCTTTATATCATGGAATGATAAATTAATTATATCTTCTGTTTTGTGAGTGCATAGAATCCATAATTCAAAGTTCCATTCTCTGGAACCATAACATTTGCAGTTACTCTTTCCGGGCATCAAATTAATAATGTATTATCATGAACCTGCTTTGGTTCAGGGATAGGGTATAGGAGATATACCGGTAGCCAGGTACAAACGGTGGGCTTGATGGTAGATAGCACAGATACCACGGCGTAATTGTAGGTGTGGCATTTTTGTTGACTATAGGCCTTCTCCTGGGCCCATATGCTGGAAACTTCTTAGCTAAGAATTTCTTAGTGAGGAAAGATCTCTTTACAAATTGACATGAGCCGAAACCCAGTTAGGCACATTCTTAGTACTTACGAACTTCTTAGGACTTACGAAGTTTCGAGAATACGGGCCCTGGTTCTCTAAACACGAATACAAATACCCGCAATGCGGCATCCTTGGTCAATTGTGTTACTGCTTGGCTAGTATCATTAGACGAAATACTAATATTAAGTGGATACCTACAGTAGTAGTAGTAGTAATAGTAATAATAATAATAACAGTAGTAGTAGTAGTAGCAGCAGCAGCAGCAGTAGAAGAAGTAGTAGTTGTAGTAGTAGTAGTAATATTAGTTGTAGTAGTAGTGTTGTAGAAGTAGTAGTGATAGTAGTAGTAGTAGTAGTAGTAGCAGCAGCAGAAGTAGTAGAAGAAGTAGAAGTAGTAGTAATAGTAGTAGTAGTAGTAGTAGCAGCAGCAGCAGCAGCAGCAGCAGTAGTAGTAGTAGTAGTAGTAGTAGTAGTAGTAGAAGTGGTAGTAATAGTAATAGTAGTAGTAGTAGTAGTAGCAGCAGCAGTAGTAGTATATACTCATATATATTGACCCAAATCCACGCTCATGCCACTAGAAGGTTATCATTCACATGGCATATTTTCTGCTTTATCCATACACATACAAAATAACCAAAATAATTTACAGCTGCTCAACATGCCATTAAATACATAAGTAAATAATCCATAAATTGTTTGAAAAAAAGTAAGTATTAAATTTATCACAGATATAAACCACTCTGCGCCATATTGCGACAAAGCGCGCTCAGGACAACACGTGTTACGGCTATCGTGTGCAGGAGACTTGACTAAGCTCCTGGAATTACCATAGTTAATGTATCAGGCATAACTATGGTTTTCAATAACCTTAAGAGTACGAAACCAGATCCGCACGGGCTCCGCCGTTACGTAATAAGTCTACATTAAATACCATGCCAATCCATATAACTGTAATCTATCTACAGCAATATCTGCAACTCGTTTAGGATAACCATAGACTTCCCTGTTTTAATAGGAGGGCATTTAGAATGGAAAAGTAGCTGTTGGCAAAATTGTCATCTTTCAGAGACGTCATCAAACTGGTAATAATCTCCAAGGAAACCGGGAACGTAGCCGAGCCATTGGTTCCAGAGGCTCAACAGGTTGGTCTTCTCTTCGTGATGCAACTCGCCTGTTGCTCATCCTACGGAATCCAGTCAGTTCACTGTACACAGATACGCGATGTAACAATATGAGGTTCGCTAACACCTTTCGTCTTCAGTCTGTCTGCGGAAAAAGGTGGCAATACGCCGCTGGTCGACTATTGATCTTCTTTTAGAATGCAAGCCTTGTATATCTCGGCATCCGAATTCAATTGAGCGGCAACAACAAGAGCCCTGTTATGCCATACCATTTTTCTGTGTGAGTGTGCGTTATTCTCGGCCTGCCTTCTTCCTCGCCACTCAGCACGCGCACCCCGTGGAAAACGATACATTCATGCACGTGACGTAGGCATACTGTGCACGGGCCGTACTCCAGGGAGGAGAGGTTTTTAGGTGGAGGATGGAAACTGTAGTGTATGTTCAGTATAGCGGCAGGTATTGAATTTTGTATGAGAGAAAACTAATTATGCAAACAGCAGGCACGCTGATGGCGAGTGGCGCTCGGATCAATACGGGAGCGCGGCCGTGTGTAGTCGGGAGACTAGCTTGACTATGATTCCTGGCTGGCTGCGGGTGTGTCTGCTAGTAGTGTAATGCGTATTGGCTCCATCTAGCCTCGGCTTCAGTAGCAATGGCGACCTGCTCGCTTGACTGGCAAACTGTGTCTTTCTAGCTCGGGCCGTTCCTCTTGGATATGGTCAACGTAACGGACCATAGAGATGTTGTCGTCGACGACGACGTGTGAACCAGTGTCGTCTGCTCGTCCGGTGCAGCCATCACTGTGCGATTACTACAGGATTTAGGAACATGGACAGCCCAGATCGTGGCACGGCGGCGCGAGTGTGAGAAGCTGGAGACTTCACGGAAGGTGCGACGTAGTCATTCAACTCCAGATCAACGTTACTGTGTCAGCCCTCTGTCTGTCAGGACATCATATCACCCCTACCCTGCACCAATGCGGTAGTCTGTGACACGACTTTCTGCCTGGCGCTCTTCTCCATTTCCTTCTCCCCCTCCCTTTCCTCGTGTTTACTACTCTAACAATTCAAAATTGTTTTCCTAGAGGATACAGATCTCTTCTCTTCGAAAGGGAACACGATGGCCTCGGTGGCGGCATGGCTTCCCTTCGCCAGGGCGTCCGCCATTGGGTGGGTGCCCATCTCAAAGAACCCGCTCCCTCCACCCGTGGTGCGACCCGACCACAAGCGAGGGGACGAAAAACTTAGCATTAACGTCAGCGGACGACGTTTTGAGACGTGGAGGACTACCTTAGAGAAACTGCCCGACACCCTATTAGGGTCCAATGAAAGGGAGTTTTTCTTCGATGAGGATTGCAAGGAGTTTTTCTTCGACAGGGATCCCGATATATTTCGGCATATTTTAAATTATTACCGTACAGGGAAACTACATTACCCAAGACATGAGTGCATCACTTCGTACGACGAGGAACTAGCATTTTTCGGAATTCTTCCCGATCTAATTGGGGACTGCTGTTATGAGGATTACAGGGACAGGAAAAGAGAAAACAGTGATCGGTTGATGGACGACAAAGGTTCCGAGAATGGAGAACCAATTCCATCGGCTAACGCCCGCGAACGGATGTGGAGGGCGTTCGAAAATCCCCATATAGGCACGGCGGCGTTAGTGTTTTACTATGTGACTGGCTTTTTCATTGCGGTATCCGTCTTCGCCAATGTGGTGGAGACGGTGCCATGTGGGATGATCCCAGGAAAAAAAGATAACCCACCTTGTGGTGACAGGTTTAATGTAGCGTTTTTCTGTCTGGACACCGCCTGTGTGATGATCTTCACGGCTGAGTACCTGATGAGGCTCTATGCCGCTCCAGACAGGTGTAAGTTCATGCGTAGCGTAATGTCCGTAATCGATGTTGTAGCCATCATGCCGTACTACATTGGACTCGTCATCACCGACAACGACGATGTGAGTGGGGCTTTTGTCACACTGAGGGTGTTTCGTGTATTTCGAATCTTTAAATTCTCCAGACACTCACAGGGCTTACGTATTCTCGGCTACACCCTGAAGAGTTGTGCAAGCGAGCTTGGCTTCCTTCTGTTTTCGCTCACTATGGCTATCATAATTTTTGCAACAGTTATGTTTTACGCGGAGAAGAATGTGACTGATACCAAGTTCACGAGTATTCCTGCGGCTTTCTGGTACACCATCGTTACCATGACAACCCTAGGGTGAGTACACTTAGCGGCTAATCTAATTAAGCTTCCTCTAATTACAGGTGAGTAGTGGTTGTTTCGCAACCCTACCTGTAGTAGCACAGTAATGATAGGGTGGAGTGTGCGTGTGTTGGAGAAAGATAGAAATAATTGCATACAATTCATACACACAGAGATGACAGAGAAAGAGAGAGAGAGAGGGGAAGGAACGAACGAAAGAAAGAGACAGACAGACAGACAGATAGACAGACAGACAGAGATAGAGACAGGCAGAGAGAGATATATACAGACAGACAGAGATAGAGACAGGCACAGAGAGATATACAGACAGACAGAGATAGAGACAGGCAGAGAGAGACGGAAGAGTAGCTATATTTACAATTGTTCTCAATCAATGATCTTCATTGGCAATGCTTTCACTTCACCAATCAATACATCAATATCCAATACAACCATATTATGATAGCTTACTCACTGGCGAGCTATTAATAGTGGTATATAGGTTAACGAACCTGAGCATTAATTACATGTCACAACGGATAGTGAGTTTATTGGCTAGCATGTACATAATTCATAGAAACCATGACGCTAGAGAACCAGGTGCATAACCGTATTAAATTAGTCGACTTTTGTTTTAACATTGTGCAGCAATAAGCACATTTATTATATTGGAAATAGGACCATGATAATTATGATACGTCTAAGAAAATCTTAATATCAGTATTAACTTATACCGTGATATCTTCCAGTATGGTGTACCCTTACATTGTTTTTTTGCTTTTCCCGAAGACGAATTATCCTTTATTCCATGAGCATTTCGTAAACATCGACTCATCCTTGAGCTGTTAAATACTGCTCAGTCTGTTCACGTCCTACCTCAGTATACGTCCAGCATCAAGTTCCTGGGTCCCAGGTCGAGGTATACAGCTACAAAGTAGGGTCTATGCTGCAGGTAAGCAGGCAGTATACAGCTACAAAGTAGGGTCTATGCTGCAGGTAAGCAGACAGTATACAGCTACAAAGTAGGGTCTATGCTGCAGGTAAGCAGACAATATACAGCTACAAAGTAGGGTCTATGCTGCAGATAAGCAGACAGTATACAGCTACAAAGTAGGGTCTATGCTGCAGATAAGCAGCCAGTATACAGCTACAAAGTAGGGTATATGCTGCAGGTAAGCAGACAGTATACAGTGCCAAGTCTGTATACACCAAGACCAACCAACCATGTTCAGGGTCTTTTACGTATGTTGAATATAATACATGCTTTGACCTTCACCTACGAGCACATTTAAGTATTGACCAATGCTGCTCCTCCCCTACTGCTCTGATTCTCCCAACAGAACCCGCTGTAAACGTTGAAGCAGTGAGGACGACATCCAAACGAAAGCCATCTTCTTTACACTCATGTTCTTCCTCGTTTAAAGTGCAAGGTTATTTGCACTAACAATTGCCCCACCATAAATATATGTACATAAATGTCGAGCCTTACTTCCAAGTGCAAGCCTGTTGGTCATACTAAACAAGAACATAACTGTAGAGCTACATTTAGCTAAGACTAACATGCAATCATACTGTTTTACAGGGTTAACTGAAACTGTTGGCTGTCAGATTGAATATCGGTAGTACTGCAAAATATTGCGTGGGTGCTTCTCTGTCTATATATATTACGAATGTAAGCCTATAGCAGATATTGCAATGTAGATATTCATGTCCACTTTATTTGAGAGTTCATGATGACCTTCTCCAGCCTTATGAATATTGTCCACGAGTCCGTAAAGCCGTGGACAGTTTACAATCAATGAAAATGCACCACAGGTGCTTTGCTATGAACTACCAGTTATGCAAATTGGAACTCGCTTTTGTGTATTTTATGCTGGTTTCGGACTAATCAGCAAATGGATCTACATTTTCAATTACCTGCCAAGCCTAGAGCAACAGGCGAGACCGAACTGAATTTCAAACCGTCAGGAGACCAAGACTTAAAACATATTGACTATTACTATTACCTGGCAACATTCTGATACTATGATCTGATCATGATGATAACAATCTGCTCGGAACTGTAGAAGACGTATAGCTGGCAGCTCCTCGTGAATGCAGAGTCATGCGACACGTGCAACACGTGCAACCCAATTCACGGCTGCTTCCCGTGTACAATGTAGCTGATGCTCGTGCTATTCTGGTCTGTAATGGACTAGCCCTCAGTGAGGTGGATAGGCACAGACACGCGGTCCATCATCGCAGGGTGTAATGGTTATACCTCATGTATGCGCAGAGTATATACTCTCACCATAGGCCATGTTAACATGGTCCAGAGAAGGAGGGCTAGGCAGCATCAATATCGCCAGACATATTTAGCATGTATGTCTTTTTTTTCCATGACAAAATGTAATTGGATAGTGTAAGAAGACATGAGCAAGTTGGCAGCAAATATTAGTCATTGCATTATTTGTCATGTCTATATGAATATTTTTTTTGTGAAATAAAAAAATAGATATACTGCCATGCTGAATTACTAATGATGTATATCTGCCGGTGAAGCAAGGAGTGCTTTACAGTACACACTGAACACCCAGCCATGATACAGTGCATCCATACGCCGAACATACTTGACGTGTATGACATTTATCTCACCATCGAGTTATCGTTATTCGATGTCTACATAACGTAAGCCATTATGCAGACTGTGTGTTTAAGAAATCTTAAGTGTTATTCAATTAGCAATAGAAATAACTGCTGACGGTGCAGCTTAGTATGAGAAGGCTTTATGACGTTCACTTCCGGTGCCGTAATGAGATCGGAAACACAGCCTGCAATAAACTACCTGTATTATGACGTTAGCTGCTGTCTAGTGTATGTGTGTATAGTTATTAAACTGAGCGATTTCTAGCCATTCAGCTGCACCATAGCATGTATTGATATCCAGCCACGTGTTGCCATAGATAATCGTGTTAATAACGGTAATCGATGTAGGAATTGTTCCCAAAGCATTCTCTGACATGATGTCTATGTAGTTCAAACGCAGCTAAGTTAACAAAGGTAAGGTTGCTGTGTGTATCAGTCTGCCTATTATTGCCACCGATTGTAATGTGCTATGACAGATGGCTGATCTTAACAGAAATTGTGTCACAGGGACAATGGGTGTACGAACACTATAGACATATATATATTTGATAGTGTCAATTTGTTGGATACTGTGCCAGATTAGGGCCGATTTCCATTTCTGCATATTATGAGTCGAGGATATATAATTTAGATTGACGTGGTTTTCATGCCATGTCGATTGCAACATTTTAGAAACCATTGAACAGTGTGACAAACTATACTGAACACAGACAGCTGTTATCTGATGCTCCATTAACCATAAACGCGATGTACAAACACCAAGGTTTGAAGATTAATGCAGTACTAGATAGATGTAAATTATGTCGCTATACATACAATTTATAGATTGCAAATTCAATTACGGTCGAGTGAGTTATTTGCCAACTGTGCCTATCTAAATGCTAATTCTGTGTTTAGACTTTAGACTGTGGTCTCATTACACACGACCAACCTCACTGGTTCTATCACACAGATATACACTGCCAACATTGGCAACATTGGCAACATTGGCAACATTGGCAACATTATTTCAAGCCGCAGCCTGACCTTCTCCAACTTGGTCGTAGAAACCGTTAGCCAACACAGTAACCCGACAAACTACCTTATTGTACAGCATATACCCAGGGTATCGTTTCTCTCTACTACGAGACCATGATGACTCTCGTAACGATCTCTAATACATGGGGGTGGTACACTTACGAGAGCGCTATGATCATAGTGGATATGAGAGCTTTGAGAAACGACACCCAGGTTTATATCTATTCTAAATTTATATGTATTTGTCAGGTTCTGAAGTTAGATATTGAAGCTGATATGTGCTTGACTTCTCGACATACAAAAATACTGTTTTTAACTGCATTTTGTCCTTTTGAAAGAAACAACTGCATTATGTCCTTGTTTCTTTCGAAACATTAGATGGATATTTCATGACATAATATTAGTCCTAGTCAGGCCCCAAGATTACAAAGCCACGTTTAAAGCTCAGTTTAATTCATAAATCCCGTTATAATATCAATAGTCAAAATGTTTTGGACCAGATGTACCCTGTATACAATAGTAGCCCTATGCTTCTTGCACAGCTATAGCCCATGACTCAGCCAGTGGGCTTATGTATCATATTAAACAGTAGCCGCTTGTTTCTTGTTTGGAAGTAATTGCCTCTTTCTTATATAACATTAGTTGACCGTACATTATTAATCCGCGCCACAGCTGTGTGCTGTTCATGGAACTGGTCCGTAGCTTCTCCGTGCTCATGGCCATATGTCTCTTGTACACCACTACCTGTTGCCTTGCAGTACCTTCTGACATTAGCCACATGTTTCTTTATTTTAGAGATCTTTTCATATGTCCTTTGTATTACGCAGAATGTTCTTCCTCTGTCGCCGACGGTTGTGAAGCTCCTTGGTCAGCTCGAAGTGCATTCTGAACCGATACCGGAAATTACGTTCTCGACTCGTTACATTTCGCTTTGTTCCTGGTTCACGGTCTTATGTCGAGGTAACTGTTGATGTGCGTATATTCTAACCTGTAACAAACAGTTTGCGTATATCCTAACCTGTAACAAACCGTTTGGTTTGGTGTGTAAGCACGAAACGCCATTCGTTCTGGAATACCCCTCCACTCTGGCATATGTTACGCAGGCTAATCGCTAGCAGGTGGCCAGACAATTGTAATCAAATGTTCCACGCAAAGGTTACAGTTGAGCTGGCACTCACAGGCTGAGAGGTGTGTGACTGCGGAACTAGATGCTACCCAGTACAGTGAGACTGTATGTTACCCAGTACAGTGAGACTGTATGCTACCCAGTACAGTGAGACTGTATGCTACCCAGTACAGTGAGACTGTATGCTACCCAGTACAGTGAGACTAGATGCTACCCAGTACAGTGAGACTGTATGCTACCCAGTACAGTGAGACTGTATGCTACCCAGTACACTGAGACTAGATGCTACCCAGTACAGTGAGACTGTATGCTACCCAGTACAGTGAGACTGTATGCTACCCAGTACAGTGAGACTGTATGCTA